>JAPMOB010211243.1:0-51843 GCA_029875015.1 Lepomis gibbosus | reverse complement strand
ACACACACACACACACACACACACACACACACACACACACACACACACACACACACACACACAAACACACACAAACACACGAACACAGACACAAACAGACTCAATCACCAACCTCCGGGGGGCCCAAGGGTATCCGGCCTTGTGCACTCAGTCTGTGTTACTGGTCCGAAGAGAAACATTTGACCTGAAGGCAAACTCACACCTACTTCAAGTCAACATGAGAGTGACTGCCTCCAGTTCACAAGGCTGCCCCTGGTGGGCTGAGACTGATATGACCGAAACAGGAGGTCTGGGCTCTTTCCTAAGTAGCTATTAGTGTAAAATTAAATACCAACCCTGCAATTAAATTTTAACTAGTTTAGGTTAGATCTATTGTATTATTCTGTAATCTTAAAACTATTTACACCCTTAGTCTTATTTCCCCAATGTTAACCAAAACACAGAAACCAATTATTAGACCAACTGAGAAGGATTATATCGGCTTCAAGTACTGAATTTTTAACAATTATAATAACTAATATCGGGAAGCTAAGGCCACAACAGTTAATAATGATGAATCCCACAAAACTAACCGAGCAACTTTTGTGCTCATCAGCTCGAATTAAAATTAGAATCCACTGAGGCAGGAGGGGAGGCAGTTTCTGTTGCTTTTTTCTTTCATGTTATTATTACAAACCGCGTGACATACAATAAAATTGTCACCGTAGCACACAAAGGTAAGTTGACACACACACTTTCTCTGTCTCTCATTGCATTTGGCATTTCATTTTCCTCTTATTTGACAAGGCAACAAAGAAAGCCATTGTTGTTGAATGCACAAACAGTGTCACAGCTCAGCTACTGTTTACTACAGTAGGGTTAGTATTTTCTACTCTGCTGATCAGTTAAAGTAATTGATTGTTTTAGGCCTAAGAGTCTACCCACCTGCTTCTCCCAGGCCTAAATCATATTGTTGATTAAAGTGGAGCAGGGCTGCTGACACCTTCAGCAGCAAGCGCTCCTTCCAGCTCAGCTGCCGTGTTATCCACAGGCTGACTAGACACCTTAATGTTGTCTCTATCTATACTCCTCCACATTAGAAGGCAAGGCTGTTGTTTTAATATACACCAATAACAGTGAGCACTCCTCCCTTTCCTCTCTGTCTCTCTGCCCTGTATTAAACAACAGGGGTCTCTGCTAAGTGCTAATGTTGCAGAACTTGGGACCACCACTGCAGTCTTGCTCAGCATGCTAGCCCATCAAAGCCAGCGCGGTGGCCATTTTCAGCCAGCCAGATTGCTAGCAAGGTGGCAATTTGTCACACTGGCCCTGGGTCTGCAGCCTGCTCTCTGAAACTGATTGCAGCAATAACAAAGACCCATCCTCATCTATTTACTGCCTATATTTTATTCAACAAGGCTGTAATTTATTCATATTTCACGTTGCCTTATTACTGTTTGAACATCTGTTATTTTGCTTTATGGACTGGATCCAGTTCAGTGTTCCCTTAATACTTAATGCTTTCATCAGATCTGAACCTCTTATCTTGCAGTCATGGTGAATGTGCCCAATTTATTGGCCTTGTCTCAACTAATAGGGATGCGCCCTTCTCAATTGCCAAGGGTGTTCTCATCACTGTGCAGTTTCTTTTTCATGTTATCTTACTGATTGCCACTCTATCCTCCTGTTTCTACATCCCAAAGTTCCTACATCCCTTTTTTCCCCTTACCTTTTTCTCTTCATTTTTCCATGGCATTCCCCTTTGTCAAGTCCATTTTTATTTTTGTCTCTTGTTTCCTGGCAGTCCCACCTCAGCCTCCAGTTATTCTAGGTCTGGAGAGGGAGGAAGTCAAAGCAGGGAGAATGCTCAGGTTGGTGTGTGTGTCTCATGGTGGAAACCCCCTAGCCAATCTCCATTGGACCAAGGTAAATCTTCTGCACCATTTGCTAAGGAGGCTTTACAGTTGCTGTGGCAGAATTTGATATATTGGTTTAGGAACTTGGAGTGTAAGTTTTCCATTCTTAGTAGCTTCTCTACTTCATTGACTGTACCATATGGGACTGTGCAATTATTCAAACATATTCTTGATGTTGCCTTTTTTAAATTTCACATGTTCATCTGTGTGTTAGAATGGAGAAGTCCTCTCCGCTATGTGGAACGATGACACTGTGGCGCAGAAGTCCAGCAGTATCCTTAACCTGATGATCACCCCTGCGGACAACCAGGCAGTATTGTGCTGTGAGAGTGTCAATCAGGTGTCCCGGTCACCTCTGTCTCTCAGCCGCAAAATCACTGTGCTTTGTGAGTGAAAATAATGCTTAATATAGTGTACAGCAACACACACACACTTACGCACACACACAAAGCCTTGGCAGGACTCACAGCAATGGATTATTAAGGATATGGATATGAGGCTGAGGAATATAATAAGAGTCTTACCTCCAAAACCAATTCTTTTGCTGTCCCAGCACAAATTCTAATGCTAATATCATTAATGAAACTAATGGTTATTATGGCTGCAGCCCATATTTCCGACTGCCTCCAGATTAGTATCACTGCATGCTCTTTCATAGCTACTACACTAATTCAGCTGAATTGCTTCAATGCACAATCCCGAGGCAGTAAAGCCTACACTTTGTGCTACAGAAGCGCCCATGGTTAATAGATTATACTTTTCTCTCTGAATATAAAATGTTTGTTTCAGCAACAATAAAACAAATACAGAATTAATATTCAGCAGCCACAGTGCATTAAGTCTAACAATAGCCTGATTTCCACTACAGAGCCAGACAAAGTAAGTCAGAGCTTTAAATGCCGTGTGATTGGAGTACCTGTTCCATGTAAATGTTTGAATTAGAATCGGCCCATGCAGAAATCTGTTGCTCATGCTGTGTAAAGGTGGCTGAAGCTACTTTCCCCACCAAGCCCCAAACAGGCCCTTCTGCTATGCCTTCCATTCATCCATTCAGAGATGTTAAAAATGAGCTGCTGACTGCCTGACTGAGCTCTAGGCACTGGCAGAAGCTGGAGGGAACAGAATATGTCTCACCGGTGTAATATGAATATGCCTCTTTTACCTCATGGCTTTCTGTGTGTCATGAACAAATGCATCCAATTCTGTGTCTCATGTGGGGCAGACACAGATACGTATAAGATTTACATATATGACCCCTCCTTCCCCATGTCTGCCTGCTCAGTCCCCAGCCTTTGTACTCCCCTGAAGGCTTTATGCAGCTGCATCACTTTGCCTGCAGCTATTGTACCCTGTCTCCCCCTGTGGTTAAAAAGAAGCATACTTTAGAAACCACAATGAAAACCTCCTGAGAAAACAAGTTGCCACTCAAAGTGATTTTCCCTCTCACCCTTGATACAGCTCTATGTTTCACATCCAAAAATAGTTGTGCTGCCACTGTGATCAGAATAGGTAGCTGTTGAGTGCGCTATTCACGGGGCAATATTTTCACTGACTTGTCTTTGTATGTTTGCCTATATGTGTGTGTGCATCAGTTGAGCCTGCCGAAGTGACACTGTCGGGATCATTCACGGCAATTGAGGGGCAGGACTTGAATCTGACCTGCCACGCCAGCTCCAGTAACCCCCCTGTCCAGATCCGCTGGTGGCTGGGCTACAAGGAACTCAACTCTGCTGTTGTTACTATGGAAGAGGTGACACTACACAGCGCACAACCAGCACAAAGCTGAAATCTATCTATCTAAGCAGGTAGACAAGTACAATATTGGCAAGAGGCAGCGTAGACAATGAGCTATAATTGGAAACCACGATGGTCAGTTCAAAGAGTATACTAAGAAATCGTATGTTTTTGTTTCTTTTTTGTGAAAGGCATAAAAGATTAACTGCAACACCGTTGCCCTTCAGCCAAGCTTGCCTTTAGGGTACCCATAAAAAACATTTAAAATGCCTCCCATTGAATTAAAAGAATCCTCAAAATGAAATGTGACCTCATGTGAACCTTTACAGATGAAAGAAAATGGTATGACCATGAGCAGTCTCTGAATAGGCCTGCTGCAGCTTTGCAAATGAATCACCAGACGATTCCAAAAAGAGTATTCTACTGCTCTTCTCTTTTGTGTATGTTAATAAGATCAAAGTGAATAAAAGCTGACACAGAAGATGAGCATTATTAAACAAGCTCTTTATTCATCTGGCAGCAGGATTTTCATTTGATCTTACACAAGGCACTCAATGTGCTGTGTGTGAGCTTTAATGCATCTGAAACAGTGTGAGGTTAATGAAGACTGACGTTCCTGTCCAGTGTCTTTGTTAGTCTTTCTGACTGTGGCTTTTACTGTAATTACCACAATAATAGCTTTAATAACCAGATGTGCTGCATAGGCATGACCACTATCAGGCAGGTGCAAAATGGGACTTTGCTCAATTTATAACCGTGTGTAAAGCGGGAGAGTCAGATGAATATGCTTATTTATCACAGACCATGCACAACATCAGTTATTACAGCAGTTAATTTGCCATCTGTATTCACCAAGACAAACCAGTGTGAGTTGTTTTTCTCTTAATTTTTTTTTCCTCTCTTTTCTGAGACCAAGACTATCTCCCAATTGAACTGTCGTGTGCTTTGTGTCTGCAGGGAGACAATGGTGGGATGACAACCATGTCCAACATAATCCACCGGGTCTCCCGGGAGGAGGATAGGCTGAAACTCACCTGTGAGGCTTTCAACAAGGGAACACACTTCTCCAAGACCCAGATCTCCAAACTTACTGTGTACTGTGAGTGAGCTTAAGTGTAGTCTATTGAAACTGCTGTGCCTTTAGTAGAAAAAGCCTTCATAAAAAATATCCAAGGAGAATGAAATTTTGATTTGGTACCTTTTTTTCTGCGTCTTATCAAAAACACATCCATCATGGTTCAGGAAAGGTGAATTGTAATTACAACTCAGAATGCCAAGAAACACAAAAAGCAAGCACAGCTCTTGACAAATATAATCCTTGACACAGAATGAGTGACTATTTCCAGGCTGGCTTTGTCATATTTGTCTTTGAGGAAATGTTTTCACAGATTTTGAAATTGAAAAAAATAATACCAAAACTAAGTAGGTAAAATTGTTCCATGTTGTTGTTCCAAAAAGTGTTCCATGATCAAATTTTTCTTGTTGATCCTTTCACACAAAACAGACCCCCCTCAAAAGGTATGGCTCGATTCTCCTCCTCAAGATGTCCCCCTTCGTTCAGGACAAACAGTCACTCTCACCTGCTTTTCCACTGGAGGAAATCCCACTGCTTATCTGACCTGGTTCAAGGTTAGTGTGTACTGCATATGCATGTCTGTCTGTATGTGTGTGGTTTGTACTGGATGTGTAGGACGGTTACCCTTCTCTTTGTAATATCTTTCCTTCCTGTTTTAGAATGGAAAGGCTGTGACTAATGCACTGAAGCAGACGTCCTTTGCTCGGGGTGTGGCTCGGGAACTGGTCCTGGTCCTGACGGCAAGTGATAACATGGCCACCTACCGCTGTGATGCCACAAATGAAGCAAATAAGACCATCTCTGCAGACACTAAGCTCATGGTTCACTGTGAGTTAAACTGGAGCTCTAACACATAAACACTCCCTGACTTTTATGCCAGTCTAACTCAGCTGAAAGCAAAATATCAGATAAATGGATTTGATATAAACCCAACCACACAGATTTTCAGCTACATCAGTTTATGCTCATCATATTGATATTGTAAGTGAGTAGAAAGATTGTGTTTTCTTATTTCTCCGTGGTTCTCTCCAGTTCCAGCAGTAAGTGTCAAGATCACAACCAAACAGGAGGAGCTACGCCGGGGTCAGATGCTAACCCTGGAGTGCCAGTCTGGAAGCAGTAACCCAAAGGCCAGCATCTCCTGGAGTTTGGGCGCACTCAGGTTTGACAAGGCAGTGGGTGGAGAGGCCCATGGCAGGCAATGACATATGTTGATAGGGGCATTTTCCTGAAAAAGTAAATGGCTAATTCAGTGTCAGAGTGAGTTTCAATCACTGATGTTTATCCTGTTAAATGTGGCAAAATGTATGATTGCTTGGTAATCTTGAACTCCCCCACTGATTGGATTTTCTGAATGGGATTTTTGTCCTAGGTTCCAGGGAGTGGAGCAGTCGCCTACGAAAGCTCAGTTTGGCGGTGTGTCAGTGCACAGTTCTCTGTCCCTGAATCTAAGCTCACAGCACCACAATCAGAGGGTAATTTGCCAGGCCTACAGTCCTGTGTTAGAGGAGGGGGCTAACACATTCTTCAAACTCCATGTGCTCTGTAAGTAGAGGGTGAATTATTTGTTCATTTCTTTCTGTCGGTGTTGTTTGTTTCCTTCTCTCTTCTGGGCGAGTGACCAAGAGATGTGGTTTGCATGAATCTTAAACGATGCATAATCATGATCCATGATGGTGTGGTTGTAAGCTGCTTTACTGGTGTACTTTTGCACAGAAATGCCAGCGTATTGTATGTGTATGTGTGTGATTTTTTATTTACTGGAAACCTTTGTTGTGATGTGTGGGTCTGTTGAGCTCTGCGGCAGTGTGTCCTAATTGTGCATTTGCTTTGCTGCATGGCCATGTTTGTCTTTGATGCCATTTCACAGGCAGCAGCCAGCCACTGCTTCAAAGCTTGGTACTGTGTATGAGCATGAAGGAATGTCACTGTGTTTGTGTGGAGCTGCAGTTGGACAACAGTACTGTCACTCGTCGTTTTAATGCCTGTCCCTCTTCCTCCCGCGTTGCCTTCCTCCCCCGTTGTCTAAGTATGTGAAGTTGGTTAGATCTGGAATTACTGGTGGAATGTCGACTTTCTACTGGTTTGACTCTCATTAGTGTCTCTTACTGCTTCATGCTCAACATATTTTGTGTGTCTTTGTGATCTCTCTCTTACTGATTCTTGTTATTGTGTGGGCCGGAGTTTGTATTTGTACCTCTGCCGCCTGTATTTTTGGTGTAAATCCAACTTACTGTAGCTGTATCCGTGTGCTGTTTCTGCGTCAGACCCACCAGAGTTCAGCCCCGAGCAGCCAACGCATGTCCAGGTGGTGGAGGATGACACGACAACCATCCCACTGCTGGTCTCAGCTAACCCAAAGGAGGTCATCTGCAATTGGCTGCATGGCAGGCAGAAGCCGGTCAAAGGTGATCCAGGGCTGTGTGATGGCTCTATAAACCAGGTCCTAGTTGAGCTGAGCCAGCAAGTAAGCACTCAGCTCTGCCATTCAGGGTCTGAATAAAACATGGCAGGTTAGCCAGCATGGGACCCTGCCAAATGTGATTCTCATTATGGCTCTAATGTATGCAGTCTAAATGAGGATTGCTGTCTCCCTGAATACAACACAACGGTTCTAAACCTGGCTACTCCTCCAGGCCGGTGTCATCAGGCCCCTGCTGCACCCACTCTCTTTCTCTGTTAACTCTGTTAGCCCCCACCATAAAATGACTGAATCCTGAATGTGGAAATCAACCTATTACATTACATTTTGAGTGCAGTGGTACAGGAGGTGTCTCTCAGCCTATTGTTGGCTTGATGTGGGAATCCTGCCAGGCCAATCAATAATGCAAGATTAGATGTCACTTAGAGACCGGTGGCCAGAGGACATGTGGTTGATGAGCGTGTAATGAATACTTAATTTACTATTGGTTTGCATGTGTGTGTGTTTGTGTGTGTGTATGTGTGTGTGTGTTAATGTTTTTGCATAGATCTGCACCCCAACTCAGACGATAACTCGTTGGAGATCAAGAATGTGACGAGGAAAGATGCCGGACTTTACACTGTGAAGTGTACAAATGACGAGGGTGTCAACCAAACCTCTATCAGGCTGGACGTTCATTGTAAGAATCGGCAAGGATGAGCAGACACACATACACGTACATGTTTGTGTTTTATGTTGAAGGCAGTATTCTATGTGATTATTAAAACAAAATACATTTAAAGATTTCAAGTTCTTACTACTAGAAAAAAATAGATAATTTGGCGCATAACCATAAATTTGTGTTTTCATAATTGTTTTTGTGTCACCTTTGCATGCAAGTTTGATTATTAACAGTAGTTTCTTGGAAGTACCCAACAAATGACAAAAGAGTAAAAGCTGGGAGAGAAAAAACAGAAACTATTTTTCAATGACATCATTTGCCTCTGTTGAACATCCTTCTTCCTTTTAAATATGGAGAATGAGCAGAATATTTCTTGAATGTGATTTGAATCTGTAGTCTGCTAACAGCATGTTTTTGAACTTGTCAAAGCCGCTAAGTCTGAGAACCGTCAGTGCATCCACACACACACTGACACACCCAAACAACAACAATGACTTTCAGCTCCAACTCTGCAAAGATGCCTCATTCATTAGGCCTCCACGCATGGCCGTGCACCTCCACTGCTGCCCGGGGCCAGCCTTGAGCTCCAGGCCCTCTGCCCCGATACTGATGATTTAATAATGGAAGTGTTGAAAATGTAGGTCTGCCTGTTTCGCCAAAGCCCATGGTACTCGCCTAATGGATTCTGCCGTCCTGATCTGACTGGGCTTGACAGTTGTAGATATTCATTATGTATGGAGGATTGTAGTAGCTTTTATGGGTGCCAGTGTAACACACTTAACAATGTCGGCCTTGGTTAGCGAGCCAACATGGGTGGAACCCACCAACCCAGAGGTCTATGTCTCTCTAGTGTTCCCCACCACTGTTCTCCAAATGTGAACATAGGTTTAGACAAGTAGGCACTAATGGCACTTATTTTTGTGAGTACATGGCACCCGTGGGAAGTATAAAAAGCTTGTGAGGTAGAGGCAAAGAAAGACAAGAGGAGCAATGCAGTCAGGAATGAGAGATGATTTGATGAAGTGAGGAATCAAGCGAGGGACAATTGGTCAGTCTGTCATAGTCCATATGGAGATGTGTTGTCAGTGGAGGGCCTTGTGGGTCACATGACGAATGCTCAGTTTGGGTGCAGAGGCATCCAACATATAGAGGTTAATGGCATTGTATCTGAAAAACAGAGGCCAATTAAGACACGGTTATGAACAAGTTCAAAGGCAAACGAGTGTAAGAGTAATTACAGCAATGCAGCATGCCTGCTTAATGGGTTGGCAAATGATTTGTCCCAGATTGGCATGTTAACCTTTGCCTTGTCCCTTTTTCTTACTTTCAGATGCTCCCAGTGTCAAGGCAGAGAAAGACCCTGTGTTTGTGAACCTGGGGGAAACAGCAGATCTGATATGTGTGGCAGATGCCAACCCCATTATATCTGGCATGTTCTCTTGGAAATTGCTGGTGAGAGCTTGGATACACACACACTTACACGCAAACATACACAGAAACACAACCATCCCCTGAATTATATTTCCTTTATCTGTCTTCCTTTCTATTATTTTATCCGTTCTTACTGTTTATCACTGGCCTTTCTAAATGCACAGATGCACCATATTTCACTGGCTCTAACTATCCTTCCACCCCACCTCTTCCTGCTCCGCACTAAGCCCAAATCCAGAAAAATAGCTTTCATTACTGCTGCGTGACTAAAGGGCACATTCGTCAATGTGGCGTGGTCTCTGTATCTACTGATGCCTTCCCCGGTCTAACCCACCCCCCGGCATTACTGTGTGTCCCGCTTTCAACCTTTACAGCCACTCCCTTTCTCTTGCCCTGTTGCTCTTCAACCCTTGGCATTATCTTTCTCTGTCCTCAGTGCTTGTTCCCCCAACGCCCTTTCCCGTCCCCACCTCAAGCTCTGATGGTTTCCTGCTCAACTCTCTCTCACTGTCTACCTGTCTTGCTCTCACACAGCCCCCCCCAAATCCAGCCCTCACCCAGGAGGAAGGCAGTGGGTATTGAGGGATAACTGCTGTCTGCTGCTTATTCTCCCTCACTCTGTCTTCCGCAGGGAAAAAAGGAGGTGGAGATGGGAGAGGAGACTCAGGAAGACAAATCTGGCCTTCTGACCATCCATAATGTGACTCGGGCTCATGCTGGTCTTTACCAGTGCACAGCCAATAATGGCATAGAACCCCCTGCCACTGTAGCTGTGCAGCTGGTAGTACAATGTGAGTTTGTAGTATTCATTTTCAGTGTCAGAAGAGAAAAAAACATATGTGGAGCCTTATTTGTTGGAATATGCAGATGTTTTTGTATCAATAAATACATGTATTATGTCAGGTTTCTGCATGAATAACCTCCATGCCCATCTTTTGTAGTCAAACCAGAGCTTCAAAAAGGATCCCAATGGAGTAAGGTAGCAAGTAGAGGAGATGGCACCACTACAGCTGAGGTAGTGTGCCAGGCAAAAGGTATCCCTCGTGTCGACTTCTCTTGGGAGAAAAATGGTGTACCCATGGACTTTGAAAACCCCAGGTGTGAGAGTAGGCAATAATCTATTGCAAATGCTTTTCTTGCCATTCTTTTCACTATTAACTTTGGTGCTACTGTCAGCATTTGGTCACATATTGATGATTTCTCCCGACTAGATTAGGTTGTAACCTAATGTAATACTTTTCTTTTGCTATTTCTTGCTATTTCACCACTAAATCCAGATTTAGTGAATTTTATACTTTGCTTTTTCACTATGCAAATACCTGTTTAATGCTTCTTTGATGTGTGAAATTGGGTGACTTAGTGCAATCTGCAGGACATCAAAATCCCTGCTGTCTGCATGCTCAGGATTTATCTGTGTGTGTGTGTGTGTGTGTGTGTGTGTGTGTGTGTGTGTGTGTGTGTTTGTGTGTGTGTGTGTGCGCGTGCATACGTGCCTGCCGCAGGTATGAGATGTGGACCATGAGGGAGGGCTCCATCCACACCAGTACTGTTCGAATAGTAAATGTGAGCACAGCCCTGGACTTTGCTGTCTTCAGCTGCACTGCTCGCAACTCACTTGGGGAAGACAAGCTAGACATCCAGCTCGTCAGCACAAGTACTGTATCTATGTATATTTGTGTTTTCTGTGTGTATGGGTGTGTGTCTCGGGATGACTGAGGTTCTCTCCACAACATCCTTTTTCAATATCCTGGGGAAACTATGTATCTCCAAAATGTCAACTTTTCATGAGCTAAGAAAAACAACCCTGACTCAGCGTATAGTAGCAATACATTTTTTAGATAATTCAATGGGATTTTATGGTTTCTTTGGCTTCAGATCTAGAAGAATTGTCTCCTTTCATACAGGAACACTTCATCCTTCTCACAATTTCGTTTTATTTTCAAAATCACCAAATTCAGACATAAGTGGTTTTCCTTATACAGAAACCAAAATGTATAAAAAAGTTTTCCCCAATTAAATCAAATGAATGTTGTATTAAAGGGTCACTGTTAATACTAAGCTACTGAGAATGAACTCTTTAGTAATTTGCTCATTGTTTTGGTTATCTGGTCTGCACATAGACGATATCATTAGATCTTACAGTTCTTATCGACACACTCTCCCCAATCTTTCCACCAAATAAACAGAGTGTATGATACCAACCTAGGGCCTAATTAAAGGAGTGCATTGTGAAGAAACTCCAGCACGTAGTGGTAAAAAGACACAGATAAAGGCTCATAGAGTTATAGGACTATAGAGTGTACAGTGAATGGGAAATTCACTGGCTTTTGCGTCTGTCTCTGCTCGATGTGTAAAGAATTGTTTGCTAAAGCAACACCTTAAACCTTTAGTACTGTATGTCAGGCCTGTGTTACGTTTTTTTTGTTTGTTTGTTTTTTTGTTGAGTCTTTCTGCTCCCTAGCGGTCAAAAATCACCCAATGCAGCTTTAAATGAATGGCAAAGGATCAAAGTGAGTGGTTAGGGCACACAACATGTTGGGATTATGCATATCACGTACTTGGCAGCGGAGCAGCAAATTTTTCCTTTGGTTCTAATTTGGCAGCATCTCGAAATAATTGTGTCTGTGCTGCTTTGTCCAAGTTTTATCAGCCTTTTCCAGCAACATTACAATAGTGTGGGAGGGCCATTGAACATGCAGAATTCTGTAGTAGGGCTGTAGAGTGTCAGCCCTTTAAGAAACTTATTCTATTGCATTATCTCTACCTTATCATTTAGCCCATAGCACTACTTCACTTCTCCCTCAGATAATGCTGCGTGTTCAGACTTTTCTGCCTTCAAGCTAGCAGTGTATCCTTGCACTTCCACCATTATCAACACAGTCCTGCTCTCAGCAAAGGCCCACAGCCATCTTTGGACACATTTAATGTTTACTATAAAACTCATAAAATACAATCCAATATTGGCCCTGTTTTTCCCCAGTTGTTTTTTAGTGCTGTGAATATTCATAATTAATCTGACGCAGTGATAATAAATTTTATATGCTTCCTTATCATTTTAGAGCCCGAGAGGACGAGAGTTTTTTTTTTCTTAGCATGGTGCTTTTTGGATTTGAAGGAGACGAGATCCAAATAAGACTGACCTCTTTGCCCTGGAATCTTATGAGTGGAGCTGATAGTGGGAATTATTTACTCTGCAAACTGGGCTGCAGCCTGAAGCCAGAGACGAGTAGAGCATCCCCTTCTTATGTTGCTGCTTAACTATCTCTCCTCCTTCTCTCCTTGACTATCTCTCCCTCTGCCCCCAAAACCACCCTTCATTTTTCCCCTCCTTGCTCGAAATGCTAAATAATCCACTTTCCCTTCACATCCCTGACTGAAGTAGTGCCTCATGTCAGACTGAAGGCCTGGTTAGTCTCCTTTGATCTTTGCTCACAGTATTGATAATAATCAAGAGGCGTCCTCCATCATTGCATGACTTTGGTTGGACAAATCAGCCACTTTGTTCTGAGAGGTATCAGCCATAGCACTGCCAATGTTTCCTGATCAACAAAGCACTACCTTAGGATAATGCACATAAGGAGTGCACTGTTAAAAGCTGCTAAGCTGTTGCTGTCAAAAAGTGTTGTGGAATAAAGTGTGATTAAGAAGAGATAAACTGTGAAAAAGGCTCACTGACAAGTTTCGACAATGAGGATCATTTCTCCTCCCTGATTTCATTTTATTTACACTTTTTTCTTTCTGCATTAAATCTTCCAGACTAAAATTACTGTATGACTAAAATAAGTGTCAGCCTGAAATCAGTCCACCAATAATCTGAAGTAAACAGTTAGTACAGGTATTTCTGATATCTTTTAAGAATAATTGTGTTTTCAAACGCAGCTGTATGTTTAATTGGAAATACAGAAATGGAAAAAGTGAGATTATCTCATACCACTTTTGTTCCTCTTCTGTTTCTACCAAGACCAAACCAATATCATTTTGTCTATTTATAACCACTCCAAAGCAGAGAGGGAGACCATAGGGGAGGCACGATCCTATAGGCCAGATGGGCCTCCTCATGTGTTATTTGAGTCTTCAGATAATCACTCGACTATCTCATGGCACACATCTCCATTTCATAGCACCTAAAGCCTTTTCAAATAGCCACCTGTCGAGTGAAGGCGTTCTGCTCTTTGCCAGTATTCTCACAAAATTGAGAGCATGTTTTGCCTTTCCCACATTTCATCTTTTCTCACCCCCAGGTCACCCAGATCCCCCTTTATCATTTCGCCAAGTCACAGTCACCCATGAATCAGTCACTCTGGAGTGGATCCCCGGGTTCGATGGTGGTTTGCAGCAAAGATTTCGCATAAGGTGAGATGTCAAGAACGGATGTTGGTTTAAGAGTGACACCCTTTCATAACCAGAGGTGGCGCGGTGGTGGCGCGGTGGTTAGCACTGTCGCCTCACAGCAAGAAGGTCGTGGGTTCAAACCCACCATCCAAAGACATGCAGGCTAGGTTAATTGGTGTCTCCCAAATTGTCCTTAGGTGTGAATGTGAATATGAGTGTGACTGGCTGTTTGTCTGTATGTATGTGGCCCTGTGATGGACTGGAGACCTATCCAGGGTGTACTTCGCCTTTCGCCCAGTGTCAGCTGGGATAGGCTCCAGCCCCCCTGCGACAATGTACGCAGGATAACCAGTTGACAAGGGATGGACAGACCTTTTCATAACCATAGACTAGTACGTGACGGTGCTTTTTGGTTGACAGATATCGTTGGGATCAGTCAGCCAGTTTCCTGTATGTGGACGCCTTTCCTCCCAGAGCAACGACCTTCACTGTCACTGGCTTGCAGCCTGTTACCACCTACAACTTCTCTGTCAATGCTCTCAATGCAATGGGAGAGAGTGGCTATGCTGACAACAATGCAGTACTGACCATCACCACCAAGGGTCAGTTTGGAGTAACCCGAGTTTGACACTGAAAAGACACACACAACCATCTGATAAGCTATAATAAATGTAACATAGGCTTATTATGCTTACAAGTGTGGCATTTAAGTTTGATGCTCTTCTCTTTCTTTCTCTACAGAGAAGCCAATGTTAGAAGAAGATGATGACTCAGTCTCACAGAGTAAGTCTTTTCACAACACCCTGAAAAAGCTCTTAAGGGCAGTTGGAAATTGCTGTTTGCACACCAGCTAGCTTCATTTGGCTAAATCATGTTAATGTATGCAACTCCAAGGCTGTTAATGTTTGCTCTACAAGAGTTAGCGGTTGTCATGACACCCAGCCATACTTTTCCCCCTCTGCTAGTCTTAAATCAATAAAGACAATTGAGAGAGTGGCTGTCTCGGTCAGTTTTTATCTTTCCGATTTCCATATTACTTCCTCTTTAACTTTCACTGCTATGCACTGAGCTAATGTTTCTAATGTTTTGTGAACTTGGTGCAGGTGGACTGTCAGCCTATTTGACAGTAGTGTTCACAGTGGTGTTCGGAGTCTTGCTGGTATGTAATTCACTGGGCTGCTTCTTTGGATTGAGGTGGAAAAAGAGGCGAGGCCAGACAGGTAACCATAATGCTCTTTTCATCTGCGTATATGAAAGCATTTCCTCTGTCACTTTCTGTTATTATGATGTCCTGATTCCTCAACAAAACTGTAAAAAGATTACTCTGGCCCATGATGCAATTGTCAGCTCAGCCTCTCACTCTCTTCTCATCTCCCCATGTCCCTCTGTCTATCTGTCTATCCTGTCTCCTCTTCTTGTGCTCATTCTCTAAGCCTCCACCTCCTGCCACATTCATCCTTCAAAGCTGTCACTTCAGTGTTCCAACCATATATTTTATCTCATTTGCTAGCGTTATGTCCTTCTTCTGTCTCTCCTTCTGTCTCTTTCTATTTGTTCTGTCTGTCAGGTTCTCCCCTCTCCATCTCTTATTTTTCATTCCTCACCTTCCTTTGCCCTCTGTTTTTTACGTAGATTTTCACAGCTTACTTGTCTTTCATTCACTCTCACTCTTTCGCCCTTTTATTGCTCTGAGACAATGCTCCTCTCTTCAAGTTCT
This sequence comes from Lepomis gibbosus, assembly GCA_029875015.1. Classification (NCBI taxonomy): domain Eukaryota; kingdom Metazoa; phylum Chordata; class Actinopteri; order Centrarchiformes; family Centrarchidae; genus Lepomis; species Lepomis gibbosus. The sequence goes on along the minus strand of JAPMOB010211243.1, from coordinate 36,576 downwards.
AATTTCCTAAAACTAAGCCTCTTTTCTCCTGTTCCCGTTCCCCCTGCAGGGGGTAGAGGAGGTAGTGTGTTGGATGGAAAGAAGAATGAAGAGGAGGGGTAAGTTAAAGCCCTGCAGTAGAAGTAATAAAGAAACACACATCCAATCCACTTTAAGAAGTCTGAGACCTGAGCCACTGGCTGACCCAGCTACTAAAAAAGCCAGGCAGGCAAAAAAAAAAAAAACGGTCAATATCCATTTATAATGTGTTATCAAATCTGCACCACAATACTGTAACATACAGTATGCCACATGACATGTTGTAATTAAGAACTTGTAGGTGTGTATGTAGGAAAAAAAGTAGATTACAGGGTTTGATTTCTCCATCCAGGTCCAGTCAGTCAACTGTAAGGAGCTCCAATAAGTATGAGAGCAGAGAAAAGATCAACCCTGCAGCCCAGCGCACCCTCCTCATCGACACTGGATCTGAAACAGACAGCAACGTCTATGAGAGCTATGGGCTGGTAAGAACGGGAGAGAGGAGGATGAAAGAGCTTGATGAGTAGAAAAGAGAACAGGGCTAGTGAGAGAACATGCAGAAACACAGAGAAAGCTGAGTAAACAGATGTTAGGCAGGGGGTGAAGGGAACTGGCAGAAGAGGAAGTGGAGAATTCAGCCATAAGAAGGAAAATGGATAGATAAACCAATGAAACCGTGTGCTCTGTATAGAGGTGGAGCATGGATCAATACCTCACAATTAGTATTCAAAATACACATCGATCTCAGAGAAATTATCATTCTGTACTTTAAAAGGGCCAACAAGGACTTGAACCTTGAAGAAAACTGTTGAGTGCGTTGAGGAAACAGCACTGTGTTGTCAGAATGGGTTATAATGAAACCCTAAGTCCTCTGAGGCAGGCTTTATCGCTCCCCTAATTTAAGACAGTACTGTAAGGGTTGGTTCAGCCAAATTACCAAACAGATACACTTTCTCACTTAGCTGTAGTGGTATCTAGTGCAGATCATTTTGGTTTTCTTGGCCCCTGAAATTTCTGCCTACACCCCAATGCAACAGAGGTGATTCTCTCAGCATTACTATGTGCTCTGTTAGTGAGAAAATAATTTGGGTGAAACGAGTTTCCAAGAACTTACTACAACCCCCCTCTGCACTGACGTAGAATAACACATGTGTAATTGTCATTTACCTGAATTTTCTTAAGGTCAAATTTGACCTGATGCTATCTCTTCTGTTTCACTCATTTCAGGAAAGCTCCCATTATTATTACCCGACCGGTGACTACATCCCGCCTCTTAGTCCACACGCTGAGGAAACACTCAATCTTGGTGAGACACAAATATGCCTCAGAGTAAACAAGGCAACAATAAACACTTAATGTCTAAAAAAGGATGCAAGCGGAAGCTACATCTGGTAAACAACTTGTGCTAACTGGAGTATTTTCTGATTTTCTTAACGTTTGCCTCCAGCAGTTATTCAAGTATGTTAAATTTGAAAGATTGTATTTTTCCATGTTTATGTTTTGCGTATTTATTTTTCCATTATGCTCTTCAAGATGTCACCCGCCCCCCCATGGACTACCACAGCCATTTGTTTGAAGATTTAAGAGACGGGGGTCTGTGCCAAGACATCCTGCCTTCCTCTCTTCCTTCCCCTCCACCCTTGTTTGACCACAGATTCCTCCCTCAAAGGAATGAGTGGAGATCACCAACCTACCCTCAGGTCTGTAAACAAAACCCCAACCTATTTGACCTCCTATTTGATACGTAATTTACATTTGTTGATATCACAATAGAGTTGAAAAATAAATACTTTATAAAGGTAAATAATATACTGTAGCTTCATTGTGTATGTAATGGTAACTGATCTACAACCTATTTTTCAGCAGGGTACTGAGAGAGGGAAGGAGATCATGGATGTTCGACAACTGCAGAGGGATTCTGAGCTTCCCTTCGAACTACGAGGAGAATTGGTTTAGAAGTGGTCAGCTCAAACAGATACGCTATGGTCAACAGTAGTCAATGAGTACATAGTTGTGTAGCAGTTATTGACTACAGTGTTATTTAATTTATTCTTTTTGAACGGTATCTCATAAGTCAACTTGGTAAAGCTGGAATGCTTGTAAATGTCTTATGTCATAGTACAGTATGTCAGTGTCAAAGCACTGAGTTGACCTGAAGAAAACTAAACAAGCTAAACAGAAGCAAGATAGAATGACAGACTGATATGAAAAAAAAAATATTTGAAAGCCTCAATAACCTCAATCAAGAATGATACTACTGCTATCCACGGCTAGTTCATCTCGTATTTTTACCACCTGTTTATTTTCTGCTCCCTCTGTGATCTTACTCTATCCTCCTCCTCCCTTGACCTCACTTTCTTCTTTCACCTTTATCCTCTTTCTTGGAGCCAAGTCACCACCCTCAACCCCAACCCCCGCTTTGACCTGCAGGTAGACACAAATCAGTCAGTTCGAGATAAATATGCACTGACGACGCCGTGGTTGGCACTGAGGCGGAAGCAGTTTAGAGTCATGGTGCCACCCAAGCAGACATCATCCTTTTTGACCCAACCTATGTGAACATTTTTCTAACATTTATCCAGATGACAATCTGACAACAGTAGCCTATCACTCCCCTGTCTGATATAGAGTTTCAGACCTCATGGTTAGTCTGTGGGAATCCCTACAATGGGATAGTACTGAGTAGTATTTAGCATGGTTATGTCTTCAGGAGGTAAAGCAATATCCAGGGCCAAACTGTAATCCTGTTTTCTCTGGGATTGAAGTTTAGCTCACAGCATCAGTGAAAGAGAGAAACCATGCAGGGAATTTGTCTCACTGAGGGTGGACAGTCAGAGAGAGATAGAGACAGTAAGAGAGGGTAAGACTAAGCTGTGGCTACGGCTACGGCTACAAAAAACTCTCCTTTTCATTTTTGTACCAAATTGTAGTTCAAGGAAAAATTGTTCACTGTATAGCTTTACTCCACAGCCTATAAAATAATAAACTTTTATTTATAAAGCTATTTTCAAAATCAAAGTTACTTTGCACTGGATCAGAATCCTATGTTTTCAGGGTCCTATGAGCATGTGTGTTAACTTCACAGTTCAAATTGCAGAAGAATTTAAGGGACATTTCAAATGCAGTTAGAATGGTGAAAATCTGTTCTGCCACGGTGGAGATATTGATGTCTAAAGTCAAAAAAACTATCTTGCCTTTTGGCATTGGCATTTGAGGGCGTATGTTTCAAGAATTATAACATCAGTAGGCTGTATAAGCTGTAAGTGGTTGATTTCAACATATTGACTTTTCAAAAGGATATTGAGCTGGGGAACGTAGGACCCTAGGAGCATATGTTCCTGCTTTACACAACACACCTAATTCAGAGTATACAAATGGTAAAATCTAGTATTAGATAAACCAGTTTCTAGTAGGCTGATATAAGATAATAGAACAGTCTAAAAGAGTCTACTGCCATGCAACAGCTCTGTGGAGCTGTTATAAAGCACAGCAGTGCTTTGAGCTTCATGCTAGCATCAGCATGCTAACATGCACTCATTGGCAATGCTAACATACTGATGTTTAGCAGATGTAATATGTATCTGTTTCACCATTTTAGTTTAGCCTGCATGCTAATCGTTGCTAATTAGCACTAACACAAAGTACAGCTGAGGCTTTACATTAGATTTGCAGATATTTTTCATAAGCCAAAGTTCAGTAGTACATTCATCCATGCAAAAATATATAGTGTCTTCCTGTATTATAACAGAGTTTGTGTGATATGTGAAATTGTTTAACTTCATCTTTTAATGTGTACTGTGCAGATATCAGAAACCTGAAAGATTTCATGGCTTTTTTAGCTTTCTGTTGCCTTGAATGTTTGCAAATAGTCACTGGGCTGTTAATATATCTGTACACAGAGAAGTTATGCTTGCATCATGTTCCTGTTTCCTACATTTGCTTTTTCCTTCAAGCAATATTTGTCACATAGCAAGATCAGTCTAGTACACACATGCTCACACGTAACACGGTCAGTACAGATGACACATGTATAGTTCAGTCAGACACATGTAAAGACAGAGGTGTATAATCTTCATTTACTGTTCATCCACAGTAATGTATTATTACTATAAATAAAATCATTATAGCTATGGAAATATTTACTTACAGTATGTGAGAGGTGAGGCTGTTATTGTCCACACTTTTGTCCAATCTACAAAATGATGTTTCGTCAATGGGGCCTGACTGCCTGGAGATAAATCTCAGTGTTTCACTGAGCTGTGTTCCCTCAATTAGGCCGTCTGTTCTCCATTATGAGCTGTCAAGGTATGTTTGTCTCATTACTGAACAATTGTTTAAGTTCCTGTCAAGCTGACTGCCGTGTTCATACCAAAGCTTGTTCATGATGCATCATTTGAGCTCAGGCACGAATGGTAATCTGCTAAACTGATGGCTTGACAGCTCAATACTGTACGTCAGCCTCTATTTTTCCTCTCTTGCCTCATGAACATTTTGATATTTTTAATATGATATGTTCAGAAGAATCTCAAGGGAGCTCAACATGCTGGCTGCACAAGTACACAATTAAGTCAAAAGAGAAACAAATGAGAGACAATTACCTCAGCTGTAGATGTGTTTTCACATAATTTTTACTCCTGATTTTTTGTTTGTTTGTTTGTTTAGGAAAACTAATATGAGATATAATAACACACCAAATCACTTTAACAGATTGTGCTTCCAGTGGGGACCAAAGTGAAATTGAACTCAAATTTCTAGAAACCCAGTTATTGTCATTATTCAGATTTTTCAATTTGAACTAAACCAAAATCTAATCAAAAGCAACCACAGGTTTTACAAATTAGTACATGATTTTACTGGCAGTTATTATGATTCACTTTATGTCTGTGCTCTCTTGTCAGTAATGAGGATGTAGTTTTCCCTTCAGTTCAGATGAAATAATACAACTGAATTAGAGTAGTCCATGAAAGATAACTACAAGTAAAAACACAATTAATTGTTCATTTTGTTGAGGGCAGATATGTAGGCAGTGGCGTGACTACTGTATATGCAGGGAAGGCAGTTGCACAGGGGCCCGCAGTCATTGCAGGGCTGGTAATTTACCTCTCATGTTAGTATAATTTTAATTTAAATGAAGTTATCTGACAATGTAAACTGATATTGTATAGAACTAACTGTTTTGTCGCAGTAGGCATTTATAGTAGTTACTGAGTTAAGCCTCTTACTCCATGGTGTCTGTGCTTCACACTTGATGTCATTAATATTCAATGACAATACAATAACATTAAATACTTTAACATACAAACACTCCATTGCCACATTACTCTATAATAAGTACATCTAAATTAAGTTAATATAAGGATGACTTTATTTATGGTTAGCAAGAAAGTTACCAAAAATAAACATTTTCCTTAAAAAGAAAGACAGGAGAGTAGCAAGCACCAGCTGTGAGCAAGGAGAGCCGAAGGTGACACCTGCTGCTAGCAACAGCATCGCGCTATCCACCGCAGTGATGTTAGGGCAAGTAACGTTACATGCCCCCGGACATTCTAACTTCTACATCCTGAAACACTGTGAACTGCAACAGAGCAAGTGAGTTATACGAAAATGACATAACCTCGACATTTCCCATAGAACTCCTGTCATTTTGTGGGTGTTTAACAGACAGCATCCGAAAAGTGAAAACAGCACCAGAACTGTTCATCTGGACACAGTCAAGAGAGAATGCCCATTCCTGACAGCTGGATTTAAAGGGTTTAATAAACAACTTTGCTGAACAAAAAGCTCAGGATAGTGCGCATATAATGTAAGTAAAACTTATTTATTATTTATTTGACAAGCAATCAATCCACTCACTTGTGTTTTGTGTTTATAAAGCATATGAGCAGACATGAAACATTTTTTCATGTCAATGTGGTACACAGTCCATTGATCCTCATCTTTTTTCATATGTGTGTGTCATCGTACTCTGTCACCGTTCATGTGTTTTCATATGTGTGAAAGTGCGCTGTCTATAGCCATGTTTTAATCTCTTATGGTGCTCCAACACTGGCTTAGTCAGGTAGGCCAGTTTATCACTGTCTTAGCCTTGCTATTATGACTCATCTTTTTATAGAGTGCTGTCTGGTTTCATTTAGTTTAGGTGTCAAGTGTGCAGTGCATTTTGCTGTGGCTGGTTATTTTAAAGCTGCAAGCATTTACCTCTTTCATTTGCTACTGATGTTATGCTACTATGATTGTGATGGGAGGGCCCCCTATGACCATCTTGCACTGGGGCCTCACGCCAACTCGTTACGTCCCTGTATGTAGGCATATTGAAACTAAAAGACGATGTGACCCAGACCACATGGAAAAGTCAAGTCAAAAAACCACAGGAAAGTATGCATGTTTAGAGCCTAATATTCTCGAGAGATTGCAAGTAAAACAACAGGAAGTTAAGTCACTTATTAAAGCACTGCACAAAAACACATTTGTCTCTATTTCATATTGCGTAGGTTTTTAGTAAATAATGTTCAAATCCAGAAATACATTAATCTCCCAGATTTTTCCCCCAAAAGTATTTAGTATATTTAACAAAAGAAAATAGATTCCCGTTTATAGTCCCATTTAACATACTGTCCAAATATATTTTAAAAATGTTTACATTCATGAATCGCTTTATATGTTGTGATAACTTTTGCATAGACAGGTCTCTGCTTTTGCTATATGTACCTACAGTATGTCAGAAATGTATTTTCAAATGTCTACACATATACTGTATGTAAACCTTCAAACATTCATACACAAAATAAATATTGTCTGATGTAGAAAAATAAAATGCAGAACTAAATCCTGGTCAGGTGAGCAATACAAACAACAAACTGTTAAGGAAGCAAATGTTATATTATATTTATAAACAGATGGATGCTCTAATCATATTTGTGGACATACAGAATGTGATTGGTGACTTATAACTTGCTGGAGTACATATAATGTGGTCAGCTGGTGGGAAGCATAAGATGTTGGGGAGTTTATATTTTCTATGTTGTCTGAAAACCGAACATTATGCTAAGGAGGGTCACAATACATACTAGATGCTTATTATGAAGTGTTAACTTTTCTTAGCAAGACCATAGAAATGAGACAGAGGACAAGCTGATCCAAAAGCCTCCCCAGCACTCTGGACAAAGACTGTCCTCTGCTAGTGTGGATGAATTGCAGGCTTTGTCTGCTGAAACAGTCTAGGTTTGTGCTGCTCATTTCGGTTATGCTGTTGGGCCACAATCACTCACAGCTTTGCAGCAATAGTTGAAAATTCTGAAGAGGAAAAAAACAGGGATTTAACAGGTTGGCCATGTTTCCACTTATTTGCAATTCATTAATGACGTATCATTTTTTGTGGTCAGATGTAGTTAGGTGTGCATATAGACTTTTCATAAATAATATACAATAGAGTTAGAGTTCTTGATAGTTTTTAAATGTGCTCAAGAAACACAATTGCTTCCTTAGATGCTTGCTGAAAAGGTTGGTATTTAATTATAGTATTTAAAGTAATATGTAATCTTTAGCATCCAACAGCCACACTTCAGAGCACCCTCTGAGAGTGCTCAGGGGAGGAATTTTAATAACATTCTTCACCAATAAAAGAAAGCAATGTGATTAAAATTTCCACCCAAATGTACTGTAAATACATCAACAGGGTTGTTCATTTCTTGTTTGTGAGAAAGCAACCTGGGTGTGTGACAGACAGATGGACATGTGGACAGAACAGATTGTATAAATATGGAAAGAGACACTAGCTGGGATGACAGACAGGCAAACACACAGGTACAATAAAAGACAATATGCTGTAGGGAATACAGAAATAAAGCAGCAAGCCACAGTGCTGAGAGGTGGCTGCAGACAGAGATCATAGCAGAGAGAGCAAGAGTGAAAAACTGGAAGCTAAAGAACAAGAAGGAGGAGGCCATGTGATGAGTAGAGTGGGTGAGCGAGAAGCTAAAACACTGAAACAGAGTTCAGACAATTGGATGAGGAAGTAGTGATGGTGAACACATGGGTGTGGTTGCAGTTACCCCATCAGCCTTTCAAGAGTGACATACAGAGGAAAGCATTGTGAATGATGAGACAGTGGATAAATCTCTGGACCCGGGCACCACACAGGATGGATACTAAGGTAAGCATAATAGCCTGGATGGATGATTAAATATCAGAGCACTGAGGGGCGTTTTGGTGAAGCGGACTAAAAGAAGACTGATGGAGGATGACAGACAACAGACAGACAGAGAGTGAGTGAGAATGCTAGATGTGACAAACAGGGAGGCAGGTCAGACCAGGGGAAGGGAAAGACGCCTGTACAGCCCAGGGGAAACAAGCCTCATCTTGACATATACTCTGGAGTAAAATGAAGATTGGCATGACCTGCTAATCTGAGCCGTCACAGCTCAAGACGGCCACGGACGCTCACCTGCCTCACTGTTCTGAGCCCTGAGGATGAGCTGCCACCAGGATAGGTCAAAGATCACGATTCATTTTCTGCTGGGGGTGGATTTGAATCATTCCACTGGCGCACTTGTCACTACCTCCCTCAGTTGTACCTGCTTGGCAGTTTTTGTTCTCTGCATTGCTATAAAATACCGGACTTGTTTATGCCTACCTCTGTTTTTCCATAGTGTTTCGTTTCAAGCTAGGGGCAATATGTTGTGAGGGGGAGGAAAGAGCATGTTTTTCCACTGATTTACTGATCTTGCTCACCAGTACAGGATTTCCATTATGTTAAAATGAGTTGTTTTGACACATCCTCCAATGCCATTTTTTAATTGGTGACAGTAGCAAACTTAAGAAATGTGATGAAGTTTGATCAATCGTGCCACAAAGTTGAACACATACATGTGTGGGAGGATTGCATATAGTAGACGATATACGGCCTCAATCACTGATTTTTGACAAAAACAATTGTAGTTATGATGTGTGTTGTATCTTATAAAGTTTGACATTCAAAGTAAGAGTCTGTTTTCTGTCATGCTGTGTGAGGAGTGTGGGTGGTGTTGCGTGTGTGCTTTAGGAGGAAGGAGAAGTGGCCATGTGGTACCAAACCTCAATGAGTACAACTTCCTGTCTGTTATATTTGCACTGTACACAGTGTTGCACTCTTGCTTCAGTCAACTGAGCAGATCCTTTAAATTTAACCATTTAGCATATGTCCAGAATGTACTCACTCTCTGGTTAAACAATTGTAACATCATAACCATTGGCTAAATGAACAGTGTTTTCTGTGTGCTAATGAGCATACATTTTGTCTGGATGCTATGTATCTTTCCAATCCTCTGCAACAGATGCACTAGAGTGTCTGCATTTATATGATCAGTCTTCATTTATGGAGTCACCTATGATGTCTTAGAGACTGTGGATTACTTTGCATATCTTTGATAACATGGTTGAGATCATTTCAATCTTATAACCGATGTAACTGCACAAGTTGAAATGCAATCTAATTGACACTTTCTGCATCATTGTTCACCTCCTGCCCCCATATGTTGTTTTTCTTTCAGATTCATTTGGTTTTCTTGACCTTTATCCTGCTTGTCACATTAAAAGGTGAGTGTTGGAATTTAATCGGCTCACAGAGAGCTTACATGTGAATGGAATATAAAGCAAGTCTATGTAAGTTTTGCTGAACTGTCACTTTGATCACAAATAACAGGATAATGGAATGATAAAATTTAAATGCTAAAATGTAGCTTTATATATTACAGGTAAAAAAGAGTCATAAAGTTAGCAAACCTACTCACTGATGTCAGTTACACAGCAATATCCATCTTAAATTTGTTAACATTAGCCACTATAAGCTTCTGATCATCCCAGACCAAGTGAAACTGTGACAGCAAAACTCCAGAGTGTATTGAAATATGTAAGGGTGTGTGTTCAACACATCATATGTAAGAGGAGAAATGTGCTATTTCTTCTTTAAATATTGTGTTCTTTAAGAGGCAGTTTATGAATTAGCAACTGAAAGATGGGGTATGCAATTCTGGAGAAATACAATACCCTGAAAAATACCATGATAAAGAGCTAACAACAACACAGCATGTAATGTAGCTAACATTAACTAAGTTAGCAGGTAGGTTAGCATACTGTCACCACACTCGCTGCTGCAAAGCTAACAAGCAGAGAGATGGTCCCAGAGCCAGCACACCAGCTCCAGAGAGTAATACAACTCTTCTGCTACTATAGCTAACATCACAACAGCAGCATGTCTTGGCAATCAAGAAAGTAGCTGAATGTGGGCAAGTAATATAATGTTATCTGACAGACAAATCATGTCTGGAATAGTGTTTTGTGGTTTGGTCCAAGACACTTTGTTTGTTTCCCATTTAAAGAGCCAGGACTGTGTGCATATACCGGCTTTTATTTCAGACCGAATAGACACCTTGCGAGGTGATATTCGCTGAATTTGACAAAAAAAGTGCATTATTAGAATCGTGGGGACGTACACCAGCTTTTTAGTATGTCACCTCCAGAGCAGAAGGCAACAGATTAAAAAGAATCATCAAAAAAAGACCTGAAACCCATACCTGCCAAATAAATTCCCATGTGCATGACATCAGCAGGGATAGAAAAGCCACAGAAGACATTAAACCAACAGTTTCACAGGCTCATTATGAGAAAACTGATCCTCGCAGGTGGAGTTCCCCTTTAAATGTTGAAGAATTTACATAAAGGCTTGTAAGAAATATTTAAAAGTAAGATAATATAATATTTTAATTAAGTAACATCTTCTGAGAATACTGAGCATATATTATAATGTGGGTCCTTTGGTCATCTCTCACTTAGCAGCCATATAATTCAGTGAAGAATGAAAGTCCAACTTTATCTTAGTACAGATAAGGGATAAACTCACACTAAACATATTATAACTCAAGCTATAAGCATGTTACTATAATGCAAAAGGTTTACTGCAAAAAAAAATCATGTTTTCATCCACACAATATATCTGACACATCACAAATTAGCATCAGTTATAAATCATTACACCGTCATGTCCCATCATATGGGTTCATTAAAATAGTCGGAATCACAGCATTAGCCCAAGAAAGTAGAGGTTTTGTAGAGCTGCAGCACTAATTGGAAGGTGCTGAGTGAGTAAACAGACAACGGCCTCACTGTCCTGCAGTCTCACACAACAATCCAGCTTTGTTGTAGCCAGAGGTTTTGTAAGAGCTACTTCTTTGTAACTGCCCCGCACTGTCCCACTCACAGGACTGTTACTATGACATACTCTCAATACATCTGCAGGCCTTTCTATGCTAAATGGCCAGACACATTCTCAAGTCTGGCCTCTGCCAGGAATACATCACAGCATTGTTTGAGAGAGTCACAGGGATAAACATACTGTTCTTTGTTCTTTCTGTAAAGTGTCTGTATCGAGGCCTCGCTATGAGGCTTCTTTTACTTGTGTTTTTGATGATTAAAATGTGGCTTTACCCTCTTCATCTGCAGTGTCAGCGGCTCAGGCACCCACCACTCCAGATCAAATGGAGTCTGTGCACAACAATACAGCAAACTCAACAGCAACGCCCACTGGTACTATCTATCTATCTATCTATCTATCTATCTATCTATCTATCTATCTATCTAGTTTCATCTAATTGTGTTGCATTCTTGGTGTAACAGAAAGAGTGGGAGGCAGCGTCACTAGAGTTGCTGACTCCTCCCCGAAAACTTCCCCTGCTAAGGAAACCACAAGCCAGCACATAATCACCACCAACCCAGTCAATGGCAACACCACATCAGAAATTAAGACTTCAACAGGTATTCTTGTGTGTATAGTTAGAGCTGTACATAATTAAAATGTTTACATAACTTAAAGTTTACCTGATGCAAATTTTTATGTTTCCGTCCCTCTAGCTCCCAGTGACATATACACAACAAAACCACAAACCAAGCTCACATCCTCTCCAGGTAACAGTCTTCACCCTCTCCCTCACATCCCAGCTGGTGGAGCCATTGAGTCTGGCTGGTAGATAGGCCATGAGCACTCCAGTAGGCTTTAACATGATCTCCTCACACCAATAGGAAAGGCTTACGGTAAACAAGCTGATCAAGAATGCAGAAAGCTTTAAAAATAATTATGAGTTAATTAGAAAATCTATTTCTGCTTCATTTTAAAGCACTGGGGGAAAAAAACTAGAGTGGTAGCGACAGAGATCGTGCTCAAATGCTTTAAAAAGTGGCGGTTTAAACTTCCACTGAGAGTCATTCCGCTGCAAAGTTCAGAAATTCAATTAAAATAGAGTTAAACACAAAGTAGAAATGCACCTGGAATTTTATAAGAAGTTGTCATGTATGGACTCGTATGGCAAAGATATGGAGTCAATATGTCCCAGAATAAAATATGTTCCAACATATGAAATCAGGCATAGACTTTATAAATATTAAATAAAGTAATCCAGAAAAACTAATGTTTTACTGTTTTTCCGCATGCACAGTGACATCTTCCCCATCCAGAAGTGAGAATACCACCAAAAAAGGGGCACATCAAGCTGTTGCCTGGGGTAACTAAAAATTTCACTACTCCATATTTACCTTAAATACCACAGGCATCGCAATTTTATTATATCTCATGGCAGACTGACAGTATCACAATTCTCTGTCTTCCAAACAAAACCCATGGCAGACTGGTAGAACAGAGCACCTCACTTTCCCTCTTGCCAACTGATTGTTTGATTGTACCTTATGCAAGAAGAGATAAGATATTTGTGTCCTCATGCTGTGCTAGCTTACCATAGATAGGATTTTGATACACCATCAACAGCATGTCAGCGGGGCCAGTAGATCTGTCATCTATTATCTCTGACTGTTGTTCCCTGGTGATCCTCTCTTTTTTCTTCCTGTAGAGGCTTCCTGTGTTCAACAGTCAAACTTAATTCAGTACTTTTCTTTCTACTTTTACTTCTTATAGATCCGAAGTGGGACAAAGACTTCAGCTATGGTAAGAAGCTACATGTGACTGTGTTTTTGTATGTTATTACCTGTTGGGTCTACGGTTGAGTGTTTGATTTTTGTTTTATATGTCCAGATTATAAGTCTCTGCGCGAGGCTGGATTGTCCATAGCGGCATTTCTTTTCATCCTGGGCATCCTGGTCATTAGCTGTAAGTATGACTCTGAAAGCCACTTTTGTCTTTCTTTTATCATGTAATTTCTTCTACACTGTAAATGTATTCAACTGTCCTTCTCACTCTTTTGCTCTTCACTCTTCACTCTAACTATAGGTGGCAAGGTCTGTCGCCTACCCAAGTGTCACAAGAGATCAACTAAGTAAGTACTTAATAAGTAAGTTTTTGCAGGTGCACGATTAGTACAACTGCTGAATAATTCAAGAGAACAAAAGCCTACAGACAGAACTAAATTACAATCCATGTAAGGTCCATGTCCGTGAAAGGTAGCAGTGTTTATATTATGCTGCAGTTGAATGAGTCAAGTAATTATTGCAGGCTACTGGATGATACATGGCAAACAATCAGACATATAATAGCTTAACTGAATGCTGACTTAAATCTCTGTGATGATTAATAGATCAAAAAGATTATGATTAACCTATTTGTTGGGCGAAGCCATACCAGGCCAACTGTAACCACTGCAAACCACATTGTTTATTTTCCTTAATGTGGTATGTGTCTCTAATAAATATAATTAGTTGCTTATATACTGTTTGATTCTTTAAATATTCCATGTGTTTATTTTCCAGGTCATATCGAGTGGTCCAGGGATAAAGAGAGAGAGTATACAGATAAAAGTACAGACCTGCAAGAAACCAACCTGGATTACACCAAGAGAAAAACACTCAGCCAACACCTGAAAACATGTGTGCGCATGTGGATTGACTGACTGTATGCTGCTTAGTAACAGTTTCAAACCATGAATCATGCAGACAAGTGTGAAACAAAAGTGGAACCATCACCCACTTAATCTTTGTCTAATGTATTTTCTACAGTTGGCACTAAAAAAAGTGATTATTTATCTTGGAACATAATGAATTAAAAAAGATATGAATCATATTTTAATCACACCTTCAGCCATGAAGCAGGTTTGCTTCTGGTGACCTTTGTATCTTATAACTGATAACACAGACAGTGTATCATAGCCAGGATCATTATTAAAGGTTCTGACGAATAACCCCATTACAGGTCATATTTGACAATCCAAAACACTTATATTATGTCAGGATCTAAAAATGAAGCTGGGTCACTTCATCCACGCTCTTCACACTTTCAATTTCAATTCAACAAAAAAACATGATGTTTAGTAAGGGGTGTCTAAGCTTCTTAGTAGCTCTATGCTTGTAAGTGAGTAAAGCCCTAGATTAAACAAGATCCAGTGGCGCATTATCTTTGCATCCATATGGCATCAAAATGATGCAGACAACAAAGTGGGAGAAACCAAGCAAATTTCATAAGAGCTTTAATGTCAAAATCAACACAATCCAGAGTTCAGACATATAATATACAGATATACAGTAGTATTCACTTATTGCTATAAGACCAAAATCAAGATAACAGCAGCTCAATTACTGGATCTGGACACATTTAAACATTGTTTCTGCCATATGACACTAAAATACAAATATTTTACATGAAATTGTTTTTGGCAAATAACTGACCAACCACCACAGTTTTTTATACCATCCATCCATGTATAAATGAATAGTGGAGAGAAGACATCACCTCTTGAATTCAACAAGCATATAAAAAGACAATTTCTTAATACATATATTTTATATATTAAAAACTAAAACTTCAGTACGGTGGCCCTGAGAGCTCAATGCACTGCAACTTACAAAATACATTTACATGAGCAAATACAGAAAACAAACCATTTATGTGTTTGATTTGTGTTTTCTCTCTTTGCAGAATGTTTTTACATTTTGTTGAACTTTGTTGTGTCTTCTGTATAGGCAGCTCATTTACGCATTTTCTGTTGAGTGTATTTAGTTGTGTTTTCTGTATTTGATTGTATTTTCACACTTTGCAGCATTTTTTCCATTTTCTTGTGTTTTGTCTCTTTGCATGTGTTTTTGTTAAGTTGCAAGCATGGAGCTGTTAGGGCCACCATAGAAGAATCAGCCAGTTTTAAAAAAGAAATAACCTTTTCCACATACATCACGTTGAGAAAGAATCAAAGCTCAACAGCTACATTAGTTACATTTACATTGGTAGTGTCACTGCAGAAAGGCTTTACAGGAGGGAATAACAGAGTAGAGTTTGGTCACATGCGTCGAGCAGGCTGGCCCAAATACTGGATTTCTCTTTGGGGTTTTGTACAAGTCTGTTTGCTTTTTACATTTTGGAAAAATAATTCAAAGAGATTACTCTGCTGCTCAACTATTGCATTGCGGTTTGTTTGTCCAACAGGAATGGTGACTATGAGTAAATATGAATAGGTAGACTACACAGACATAAAAAACTGAAATGTTTTGTACTGTAATTTTTGTCCAATTGTCCTCCCTTTGAAATGCTAAAACATACTGAAGGCTTATTGGGCAATGCTACGCTTTTGATTAATACACATATTGTACACAGTGCTGAAATATAAACAGTTAAAGAAATGCACAATCACAAATGCCAATGTGTTTGTGTTAAATAAGCTAGGTTGCATCATTACAAAGACGACACTTCCGCATAGACCAATAGCCACTGTGCACCCTGATAAAGACGTGACTGCACAATTGATTTTGCTATCAAATCTGGCTGGATTGGAGTCAGGCCTTGCCCCCAGTGATGAGATTAGCTGCAAGACTTAGTGGAAGAACAAAGTGAGATCTATCTCTGACAAATCCAGTGTTTAACCCCATGTAGCCATTCCCAGTGTTTATGACCCATTTATAAGTGTTCCTCATGAAGCCACACATGAAATACGTGGCATGTTGAACAGAAGCATGTCCCCTTTAACCTTTGCCACAGAAAGCTCCCTTCTCTGTATTGGAACAAATACGGCAACCAGGGCCTTGAGTTCTTTGAAAACTTTCTTTCACATGGCATGATTGATTTCCATTTAAATGAAAACAGAGAAACCATCAAGTGCCATATGAATGAAACAAAGGCATTGTTGGTATTTTCCAAATCATCCCCAACACTTCATTTGATTCGTGAGATTTTATCCCTCCCTCGCATGCAGCTTCTCTCTACCACTGTGTGAGGCATTAATCTAACTCTCAACGGCATTCAGAGAGCTATTTACAATCTGTGAAACTAAAGTGAAAGCCTTTCAAAACGAAAAAGAGAGGGGGGAAAAGAAAACATCATCATTCATGCCGGTCGATTAATTTGCTGCCTTGCAAGAAGATGTTCACACTGGCTATTTCCACTTGTTTCTTTTTTTACTGAGGTTGAGAGAGGGGGGCAGGTTTTTATCTTCTTATTGCACTGCCTCCTGTCATTCCTAATAGGCCAGGAACAGAAGATGTCAGACAACTGAATAGGAGAAGGCAAATACAGTTTCACTGCATAGCTGGTGGGAATAATTTCTTGTTTCAGGTAGTAAAAAAGGAGGGAGCTCTGGCTGTGCTAAATTATCCCTTTTAACAAAAGAAGCTTTAAGCCATATTCACTGGCTTTGATTTGGATTCCTCAAATAGAATCCAATTAGAAAGTTTGAATGTGTTCCAAATGTCCCAGGCTAAATTGTGTGTACGTGAAGTAGAATCGGCGGGGACAAAGACAAAAGTATACAACCGTGATAAAAGAAAAGAATAAACAGATATTGCATATGTATTGATGGGTTTGGGTTTGTGCAGGAGCAAGCAATGAACTGAAGGGTGAGAAGCAGGCTGTTGTGCAAAGAAGTGTAACTGTCCTGAGTAGGAGATGACATAGCCCACTGCATTGCTCCTCTCTTGTTTGAGCGTTAAGGGACTGCTACTCCACCAGGAACTAGACGGACACTTTCTGGTCCTGCTCTGTAGGCACGGAGTATATCCTGCAGAGAGAGGGGGGGGACAGGTCGCAGGAAGGGAAGGCAAAAGCAAAAGTATGTCATCTTTAAGATATTTTTAGGTTCTTTCTCAGTTTGTAAGCAGGAAGACACAAGAAACATCTCTGCGTGTCAGAATTCAGGAAACAGCATGCCTGCCTCATGCTGCAGGGCTCTGACAGGTGCGTGGTGACTGCATCACCTCAAAACACAGCTCATCCCCAGGTGGGACTTACAAACCTGGCAAGGCACTGTTGATCCAACAAGCCAGAGGTTGCTGTGTGATTAAGCCTCTTTTCAACAGAGCGATCAGTCAGCACCAAACACTGCCAGAGTTGACTGCGGCCCCAGGAGGCAGCCAGTAATCCTGGGTAGGAATTTAACCCCTTGCAGATTGTCTGGGTGTCTGCACCAAAATGGCAGTTCTCCTGCTGCTTGGAGATCTCTAGAATCTAATTTGAACTCTGTAACCCCTCTGACACAATCTGCAGGTCATGTCTTACTGCACTCCAGAACAAAAGAAACCTGATTACACTGCAGAAAGTCTTCCTGGAGCTAACTGTGGTTAAATAAGCAAAGTGTAAAAGGGAGGCAAAGAGCATAGAGATAGCATCTCTGCATAACTGGTTTAGGCTGTTCTGCTGTATGACTGCTGTTGGCAGATTGTTGTCAGGGCGCCAGGATCATGTTTACTGGATTGCTTTATTTCTGAGTAGAGTCATACTCAGGCCTCACTTCATGAGGTAAGCTTTGGAACAGGTTAGGTCCTGTTCCATTCGGTCATATAGACCCAGTGGCACTGTCTTAAGGCTATTGTTTGATGGCTAAGATGGAAGTAAGGGTTAGAGGTGGGGAGTGTTCAGTGGTGGCGGTGGAGGACCTCAGGCTGTCATACTAATTGCTGTACAAGTCCAGACGGGCTGAGATGGGTGGATGCTTCTTGCGTTTTGCCACCTGAGTGTTTTTGTCTGATTTTAATGCTGACAAGTTGAATGGAGAAGGGCAAATTGGCAAGGAAGCAGAAAGGCTGTTACCCACCAGACTGGTTCTGTCACCTGCAGGCTGACTTAGCGCAAAGTTAAACGTGCATTTCTCAGTAAAACATTGAGACAGTACGTAACAGAGGCCGTAGGGATAAAATAAGTGTTCTTCTTGAGTGTGAACATGAGGTACACAGAAAATGGAACCCACCAAAAAGATATTTATAGATTTTTTTTTAAAATATCAACTCTGAAAGTGGAGAAATTTGACCTTACCCTTGCTGTCGACTATGCATGCGGCGTCTTACTAACATGATGGCTGCAAGGAAAAATAAAAAAGGAAAACGGTCATGGCTACACAAGAAACAAGTTCATATGTGCTTAGGTATTAACAGGTTTACAAGGCACACAGTGATTCTGGCCAAGGACTGAAGCAGCAGTACATATGTCAACTGAGGGAAGTGAAACAGGCACTCTTTTACATTTCACTACAGTATGTCTCAACAAAACACAGAATACTTACTGACTACCATTGCAACTGAAAGAGTCAAAACGGTCACAGCTGCAATGATGACAATCATGGTGAAATGATCTACAAGATGAAACATAAAAGGTTGGCAGTAAGTGTATTAAATGAGCAGTTAAGTTGACACTTGTGACGTTATGAATCCTTTACACACAATATGTAACATTTTAATACACTGACTAAATATTGCTAGTTATAATTAAAATACTTTTCTTACCCATTGTTTCTTCTACACCTGTGGCTTTATCTGAGTCAGGATCATGGGTGTTAAGACGAGTATTTCCTACAACTGGTTGAGAGAACAAAAGAACAGTTGACACGAGTTACACTGATTTCAGGTGTACTGTATATTTTAACCCCACATAACACTTTATGCAGAACTTCTACTACAAACAGAAAAATCAAAACAATCAAACTTTTAAACAAGATTTTGGAATGGTCATTATTCTTCATGTCTAAACAAATGTTTCAGGGTTTCAATAGAGTATCTAAGTCATCAAAGGAATAGTTCTACAGTTCTAATAGTTCTTCTTGCAGAGAGTCAAGTTTCATCCGTACAAACACCAGTTCACCTGAAACAACAATACTATAGCACAAAACTTCCTGTAAAACCACAACTTGTGGTTTTTACACAATGTTTTTTGAACAGATTAAACAAACAAGTAATAAGTGAGCTTTAGAGGAGCTTGCAGGTGTATTTTTTGACCTTTAGACAGAGCCAAGCCATAGTACTGTATATATAGTGTACTGTATGTGCATGAGCGTCTACAGAGAGGAAGAGTGTTGAGGTTTCAGATGAATTGTAGCAGAAAGGCTGCTTCACCAAAGAGCCAAGATTTGTTCTAAACAGATCTGTAATTCTATCAAATGTCCATCAAAGTGAAGATGAGGAGTGATGGAGAGAGGCCTGAAGAGAGAATGAGAATGCCAATGTTGATTAGCTGACCAGCATGATGGCGGAGATGTTGACGTGCTCATTGGCCTTTTGGCAGAATCCACAGGGCCCCTCCAGGGAGCTAATTGATTCAATTCAGGGTTTAATGGTTGGGAGGACGGAAAGCCAACAGGGGCCACTGCCTTCACACATCTCTCTGGACTGGAGCACCCTACACGCAATGCTGACTTACTGACAATAATTACAGAGGTCAAACCTTCATATATTCTCCTCTGGACAGCTGCAATTACAGTGTTTGTCGGTGTGACACAGAAGAAACTAGAAAATCCCACTGCCCTCCAATCCACACTGAGGTAATTAACTCACCATCTTCAATTATATCCTCATCATCCCCATCTGTGAAATATAGAGAAATCAGATACTTGTACAGTACAGAAATGCATGTTTCTCAGTGTGAGCACTTTCAAATAATAACAGTGTAAGCGTTATTGTACTGTACAATAGTCAGGCTATAGACAACAAATTTAATCTTTTAAAAACATTATAGATTGATGGTTTTATGAAGTCAGTTGAGGACTAAAAGGTCTGAGAGCAAAAAAAAATTAAACATATAAACAAAAATCAATATTGTACACAGAAAATCAAACAACCTAAACTGTAGGCAATAACAAAACTGCAAACAAAGAACCACATCCATAAACAAAGTGACCAGAATAAATAATGAAACTATATAAGGAAGGAAAACCATTAAGTAAGAAATGAAAAAGTGGACATTAACTTCATACATGACTGAAAGAAGCCACTAAGCTTACCCAAAGTCAAAACAAGTACTAAATACTGGAAGTGATAACAGTGCAGGGAACATGTAGAAACAAGCAAAGGACCCGAGAATGAAACTATAGTGGGATAATTTCTTAGAAAAAAAATGAACAAAAATGTTCTTTGTTGTTGTGTATGGGTGTGAACTCTCAGTTTTTTTAAATACTTCATTTGAATAATAATAATTAACTTATATATGTCCCTAAATTGACTTCAAGTAATAACCAGTTACACCTCCCTTGTTGGACAGCACCATGACAACTGTCCAGAATTTCCAGATAAACAAAGATGCATTACATACCATCAGCTGATCCTTCCTCCACTTCTTTATCTTCTTTTGAAACAGCTGCAAAAGAGTTACATAAATAAAATATTAAAATTCATCACAATTCTGCTCCAAAACACTGCATGCAGGGGATTCTTACAAGGACTGTACAGCACAAAATGTATTTGGGCTGGACAATGGGTTTAATGGTATACTTGTGTTACATACATTTGGTAAAGTATATGTGCTGGTCATTTCTGCTATGTTCTTAAAATCACCATGTGTGTTGCTCTTTCATGTTTTTCTAATGTGTGTGAACACTGTTTCACTGAAGCACCTTCTCTTTCAGGTGGCTGTATAATTCAAAAATGGGCCAGTCTACTTACATAGATAGGTGAGGAAAACATGCCAGGGCAAGGATGCATAAACCTTGATTAGATTTGTATCACCTTAAAGCGTCACAGAGATGAGAACATACCAGTAGCAGCTGGCAGCAGCAGCAGACACAGGAACAGCAATCGCATCATCTTCAAATGCTGCAGGGGGAAAAGAAATGTTAAAAATACCCGCTATTAATATTCAGTCATTGATGTGTGGGAAATCAGAGATAGAGTATGATGGAAAGCAGCAACACTGTCTATTATTGAGTCTAGTACTTTCAGTTTCAGAACCACAGTCAGCTAGTCGGTGTAAAACAAGCCAACAAGTCCTGGTGGTATTTTAACTGGTTTAAGTACGCAGGTAAATCTAGATGGTAATCTGAGGTGGGTGATGGTAAAAGGGTCAGGGAATGTGGGACTTTATTTCCGACATTGCTCAGCAGAAAAACTCTTCTGAGAAAAACTGTCCTGAGAATTCTGTCACAGTCAGCTGGTACAAGTGTCTATTGAACATTTTGCACTCCCTATGCAGTGGGTGGGAGCAACACAAAAGTATCCAAAGACCACTGGCAAAACAAAAGTCAATCAAATAAATCAATTGATTTGTTTATTGTATCCTGCTAAGCAATATTCTTTTCATGCTCATCGGGAAAGAAAAAGTGTGAACTCAATTTCACCTCCACATACGCATACTTATCTGTCATTTCTGTTATTCCAGAAACTAAGTGATGAATTTGCATTGGCTGTGGTATCCTTTTTTGTTTTTGGTTGTTTTTGTTCTTAAAAAAAATCTCACAACTTCCTCATCGCACAGGGCCCATAACAAACCCTACCTCCGGTCCCCATCAGCACCACATAGATGTAAAACACAGATGTTCTTTGCCTGGCAAACAAAGCCCCAGCTGTTTCCAACACAATATGGATGGTGATATTTTTACATGGGAAACATGGGAATGGCCTCTCTTCCAGTCGAGGTCCTGGATGAAGCCTGATTGGTCAGATTTAGCCACTGGGGTTAGCAGGGGATTAGGAGGCAATAGTCACTGAAACATGTTTAATACTGTACACAGAGGGAACTCTCCTATTGACCTTTGTGCCAAATGTTACAGTGTATGCGCTTCTTCATTGTTAGCCATGCCCATTGTGTCCTTGTTTCCTCCTCCATAGTTAATGACTATATGGAAAGACCTGACGTAACCTGGCAGATTATCTGAGGGACAGCCGCAAACCTCTAAACCCAACACCCCCAAACAGCAGTTACTGACATACTGTTTCCTGCTCATTACTACAATTTAAGGAAGTGGATTCTGCTCACTGTTTGGCAAGTAGATTCCAATTACCATATTTGGTGAATGGAAGTGTGTGNGGTATTAAGAATGGAAACAGGGTACTCGTCAGTATCAGTTCATTCTTTCAGTAAGGTTTTTGACAGAAAACCTAGGCATCAGGGATCTGACCACAAACTGTAATCCCATCTATAAATTCTATTAATTCTGCCTGTGTCTTTCATGTGAGACCAATGTCCATCCTGTGAGGCTACACATGACCACAACAAGATTATCTTCATGCTAAATCAGCAGAACAGCATTAAGGACTGTTTTGGTTATATATAAGACTATATAGTAAAAAATATGTTAATCACACAACTGAGGCTGATTGGAGAGCGAGCGTAGTGTGGGCTGTCCTGGCCTCTTGAATAGCTGCAGTAAATCTCCAAACGCAAACGACGTAAGAAGCTACAAATAAAATCCCCTTCTGTATCCAATTTGCTTTTCAGAGTCGCTTTGGGTGAAATAATAAGCTGATCCAATTTGGAAATATTTATCAACCCAGTCCACTGCCTCTGTATCAAAATGGATCCTGACGCCTGTATTATGTTTCAAATTGGGTAATATATTCTTGTACATTTGAATGCCGATTGAATTTGCTCTTTAATACCAGACCCAATTTGCAACATTCAATAACCGGTGGCTTGCTTATAAAGTAGACATGCCAGCTGCCTTCTGGCTAGAGATGCAAAGATCATAGAAGGTAAATGTAGAAATCTTCAAATCATATAACTAGAGTGCAGTGCTCCAACAGAGGCATATACTGTACTGTTGCTGGAGGGTGAATCTGTCCTGTTTTTGTTTAGTATTCCCCAATGCAGTTACCCACTGACAGGATTAACCTTGAACCTCATAACTGTCTGGCCAGGCAAGCCAAAAGTACAGCTAAATCTTGTTTACTAGGTTTACCAACACTTCCCACTCTTTCCAATCCACAAGTGTAATCTATATCAACACAATGCACACACTAAAAGAGGTTTACTACATGTACATGAACAGAGCTACATTCAGAGACACAGATTATATCTTTCTTATCTGCTTGCAGTGATAACAGTCCCCTGCTCAACCACTGCACATCGCTGACACGACTTTGACACCAGCGATAACAATCACTTACTTAAAGATATTAGAATTACTGTGGCCAAAAGAGTTCATATACAAACAAATACAAGAGAGAAAAAAATGAGAGGAGGAAGACAAGAGCAAAGAAAACTTTGATTATAGTGAAGACGTGTCAAACCTATAACAGACTTGCTCTAATAACCAATGAGCCCAACAACAATGAAAAAGAGTGAGCCAGAAACGGAAAAGCACCTAAATCATTTGTTATTCATTGCCATTCAATTTTATAAGTGGTTTGTTGTGGGGTACTCAACTCTACCATCTATACAGGAGCTGTTTATCTACTTGAGGTTGATGCAAATTCCCTTTGCCTTTTAACATAACAACCTCTGCTATGCCGCTGGATCGCACACAATATAGCCAGGAAACTAATGATAAGGTAAAAATAAAATATTGCAAAACTCACAATACCTCAGTTGGTGCTATTCAAACCAGCGAGTGATCCACAATCGACAAACACTGTGTCTGACAACCAAGCAGTTATTTCCAATACTAATAGTTTGTGGATGACTTGTTGAGCATCAGGCCAAAAAAGGCCATAGAGAAACACACCTAAAAGGATATGAGAGTGTGTATGAACATGACAGCCAGGACACATATCCTTTATTTGTTCTCTGTCTCTCTCTCTTTCTCTCTCTTTCTGCATGTGTGTGCAAATTTGTGAATGCACACAATATATAATTCTACAGTTGCACCAAAAATGATTGCATTTTCAACCCTTATCATGACCAAAACAGCAACAAACACATTCAGAACACAGAGTACTGGGCATGCACACCTCAGGTTTACTTTTTATCTGATGGAGACAAGGCTGTTGTTCTTTGTTTTGTTAACAAAACAATCACAAGACCTATCCCAGTCACACTGAGGGTTTACATAATCCAAACTATTTGAAATGCACACTGCATCACTCACTTTTCCAAGAAACAAGCAACTCAAAATCGTTTAAATTAAACTCTGAAAAGACAGGATGTAAACAACGTTTTGGTACCCTGCTTCACCCATGACACTCCCTGGTCAAGCAGCGTGATTAATTAGCAGGGGGAAAATCACTTTATTTGTTTGCAGACAAACAATTAAAAGTAAAAAAGACAATCATGAGCACACTGTAATGGCAATCTTAGAGACAGGAAGTGAGGTAAGGGCGCTATGTCAGTTTTTCTTATTTACAACACCCTTGTCTTATACAACGTGTTTCCTTAAGGGAGAAATCAGCACTTTTTGGATGGATGAAATCAAGTTATTGTCACTTTGATTCACTGTTCTGTAACAAACAGAACTGCACTTATTTAGTCCCGAAATCTCTCGCCATGAATTGCACTCTGAGAATGATACAGGTAAAAAAACAAAAACAACTCACATGAACTTGGCTGAACTTGGTGAGAAAGCCAGAGAAGCTGTGAAAATGCGCTGATGCTCATTAGCTTACAAAAACGTCCAGGCCTATGTAGTACTATAATAGTAGGCTATACTTAGTAGTAGTATAGTAGATAATTATTACAATACAGCCAAACAATTACAACATTTAAAAAGGACCTGTAACCTACCAACACAGGAGAAGGACAACTCTGTTGCAAAGTACTCCGTTTGTGGAAATTGAGCTTTCAAAATAAATTCCTTGTGTGTCTCTTTCTCTCTGCCATTAAACTTGAAGCACTCACGATCGCTAAACGCCTGTCGATAAGACGAGCCACCGCGAAGCTGACGTGTTCGTGTTAACAGGAAAAGCTGTTCTGTGGGCCAAGTTCGGGGCAATTTTATTCTCAGTCTACAAGGGGATTCACAGCCACCTTATTTTGCACCGTTCTGCCCCTTGCCTTTCACTTACGTTTTTGCTATGATGGAAAATACCTCCGTGTGTTTGTTCATAATTGCTGTCACGACTGTGTTCCTGAAACTGAACTGAGGTTAAGATACTGCTACTGATGATAGCAGCTTCAGGCATGAATATCATTAATAGAAATCAGTTATAGGCTATAGAGCTAAATAAGTTAAACTGACAACATTTCTGGTAAAGTCCAGTCATTTTTGATGATTTCTATTAGGCTACTTAAACTGAACCAGAAGTTGCAAAAAATTCATTCCATTTAAATAACTGCTACATTAAAAAAAAAATCTGGAGTGCCTTGAAGTTATAGTAGGTTACTTCATGGCGACATTGCAGATCATTGGCATTTGCAGCCTAGTTTCTCAACAAATGATGATGTCCACACATGTCCTGACTGACAATCTCACATTTGCCTTACCAAGCACAGGTGAGAATTTTGGCTACCTCTACCATACTTCCCTTGTTTCTGGCAGTGTGTTACTAGCTCGTCACTACGTTTTGACGTTTTCCCAAGCATGCAAATAACCTAAAATGTATCAGTTGTTCTTGGTTCAGTGCAGTAATGCAGTTTACTGCTGCTCCATGTGTGCCTCTTTGGGTTTTTGTAAGCAGCATGGCTTCGAGGTTATGTTTTGTAGGTGTTGGGCTAAAATTAAACAAGATTCAGAGGTCAGGTGCTCAAACATATAACTTGACAACTCCTTTGTTTACTCAGCTGTGTCCATTTTTTACCTTCATCTGCACTCTCAATAATTTCAACACACTTGCATTAGCATTACGTTATCCCTCTTTCACCTGAAACACTCAAGTCTCAACAGTCCTGCTGTCTGCTTCGAGAAGTTCTATTTGTATAGTTTAGAGTGACGAATGGGGAGTGGGTCCAGCCCATGGCACAACAAAACATACTAATCTGTGCACTGTTAAAGGGAATTATGGTTAGTAATTGGTATGTTAAGAAATCTTAATTGTCTTTTCTCAGTATTGGGATGTGATTTGACAGGCATGATCAAATACATCACATTACACAGTTTGGCTTTTTTGGCACAATGCTTCTGCTTTGAGTTATTTATATGACCATATTGCTTTTATTTCATTAACTTTTGCTACTATTTGCAATTACAATTCATCAGTGGTGGAAGAAGTACTTCGATTATTTACTTAAGTAAAAGTAGTAATACCACAGTAAACAAATATACATTTAGTGAAAATGCCAAAAGTAAAAGTACTCATTATTCAGTGGCCCACAGAAGAATGTAAATTATGTTATTCACTTTAAAGCATTATGTGTAAGCATCACAATGTTGCAGCGGGCAAAGGTGAAGTTGATTTCATCATTACTGGGTAGCTTAAAGTACCCTTTATTAATACATAATTTATTTTATTTTATATTTTTATTTATGATCTGAATCTGAGTAACTAAAGTTTTCAAATGTGGAGTATAAAGTACAATATTTTCCTTCAGATGTAGTGGGGTAGAAAGATAAAATAGTATAAAATGCAAGTGAAGTACGTAGAGTAAGTGTTTCAAATACTTGAGTAAATGCATTTAGTTATTCCACCACTGTAAGCATCCAGTATAAGCTTGTGCTAAGAATAATCAACATGTAGGAAACAGCCGTAAAAAGTAGTAACTTCTGTTCCTTAAGAATATTGGCTAAAAGGTGAACTTACATTTAAATGAGCTGTTGTTCAAAGTTGTCCCTATATACTGCTGGTATGTTGTTGCTCCTACGCCAAGATCCTTGTTATCATGGAAACTGCCAGACTGCACCTTAACACAGGTGTACTCAGTCAGGAACTAGGAACTGTGTTCTTCATTGGCTGCTGAGCTTGTTGAAATCTGACACCACAAGTCATATCTGTTACACAAGTAGACTGTCTGTGAACACTGCTCAGTGCCCACACTGAATAGATGTAATCACTTCAGTAAAAGTGTGGTGTTTACTGTTATAAAACCATCAACTGCTGTTAGAGTAGTCCATCTTTGTTTGTAATTTGTGTTATTATTCACTCTAGATACACATTTTCTGCAGTCGTGATGTGGAAGCAAATTCTTTTATATTGAATAATAAGTGAATAATAAATATCACAGCCACTGGTGTTTGGACCATAGTCACTGTGAAGGTTCTGAAAAAAGCAGCTTCATGCAACACATCTTCCTCTCTGCTAGCCAGTCAAAGACGATTGACCTGTCAAAGTCTGTGGGAATGCACAGTGATTGTTCCTCTATATGGCCTGTTATAGTCCTTGCCTTGTTCTGTACTTCCACTGGTTGTGACCACAGCCTGGTTGTGACCACAGCCTGGTTAGGGATGTGTTCCTCACATCCCTAACCAGGCTGCTGTCAGCCAGATGGTGATCACAAGCTCAGACCATGAAACATCAGTGGATATCTTCCTCTCAGGGGAAGTGCTCTTTAAAGGCAATTTGTACTCCAGGGGTAGTGTCCTTAAGGTGTGGATAGTGATGCTGCACAGTGCTTACCTCCAGAGCAACTCCAGCCTCTCTGGCTCAGAGTTAAACTCTCATGAAGCTGTAGGTGTCATTGTTGGTTTTACATGCCCCAAAAACACATTGCTTGTATGGAACTGCTGAACTGAAACCAGTCCCTCACTGGAGTTTTGATAACATTATTCCTCCCTTGGTAAACACAGGAATGAGTTCCAGTTTCCTGTTGGCAATGGTTACTATCCACCAGCACTTGGCAAAAGACCTTGGTCTTTGGTCTTGACCTGAGTCTTGGTTAGTTGGTGCCGTTATGAAAGTCATCCCAGTTGTGACCTTTGACAAAATCCACATTACTAGTCAACACACTTGCAACAATTGAACTTGATACTTTAGACATGACAATGAACAGCATCCTTCAACTCTAAAAGTACTGTTATCTGTTGATGATATTTGGGTCATATGAGTGAGCAGCAACCTAATAACACTTACACGAGATTAACACAAGATTTTAACTCAGTAAGTAACGTGTTAACTTATCCCAGAAGCCCAACTTTGCTTAGCTTCCTGACAATGCAGAGCCTACTTCTCTTCAGACAAACTCAGATGTAGGACTCTGTCTGAATACCATGAACAGACAACTATATCCATCAATGTGTGCGAAAAGTATGTATTGGGGCTTCGAATAAGTTTGAATTGCATGTTTGTTGTGACTGTTTTAACACTATGTAGATGTGTACTTTAAACAATTATTTTTTTTATTTTTAGCTTATTATTTAGCTGAGCTTCCTGTGAAGAGTTCCATTGTGGGCCCAAATGGAAGTCCTTTATCAAAGATGGAAAACCACTCCGTTCTTTCATACCTAAAATGTGCTCTGCATGGGGTGACTCTTATTACCGCACCTTTGTTGGAAGAGATTTTGTCATACACAGAAACTGTAACACTTTAGTTCAGTCTGCCTGTCCAGGCGTAAATGGTTCTATTCCACTACAGATTAGTATAGCCAGAGCATATTTGAACAGTGCCACAGTCTCCATCATCTTCACAGTGCAGATAAGGATCCAGTACTTTAATATTCCCTTAGTTAAAGGAGACAAAAATCATGTTAGGGTGAGTGTGCTGAACTTATTTAAATAAAACATACACTTTTTGTTGTTGTTCAGTAAGTGTTCATGCACATTCTTTTTTCTTGCATCTAAACTCACAGTTTAATGGATAGATGAGGAACTGGCCCCTCACCCTGGTTATTCCATTGAGATGTCAAATGATTGCAGTAACAGGGTTGTGGTCAGTACATTTATATATATACTGTCCACAAAAGTCTTTTCTCTCATAAAGAAGACTTCTGTGGACAGTTACTTATAGAGGGAGCATTATAGAGCTGTCACGGAACAGAAGATCGTCAAGATTTCTATGATAACTGCGTTAATGACCTCTGTAATAGTAACCACACCATCCTGTGTCAGATTCTGTCCAGCTATGTTGCTGTATATCAAGAAATAGGAGCTATAGTGGACGAATGGAGGGCTTCCAACTTTTGCAGTAAGTAACCATAGTGAAATCCTTTTTTCCTTTTTGTTAAATGTGTACAGAATGGATTTTTTTTAAATTAAACTGTTTAATTGCTCTCCTTAGATCTCTCCTGCCCACTTAATAATGAATACCACCTCTGCTCCAGTCACGTGTCTGACTTTGTAGAAAACCCAAGTACAAGTACCCTACATTTTTCCACAGAGGTGGGGAATTGTGCACCAAACCCTGAGTGTGGCACTTTTATAAAGGTGTTTACCATGAAATCCATGAGAACTTTTACCCTGATGAGAGCTGTCAGCTGCACTGTGTCTCTGTGGGCCAAAACAGAGTGCAATGTACCAACCACACATGTCCAAACGGAACAAAATGTTCTATCCAAGATGCCCACAGGGCCTGCCATGCATCACAGCCTGTTAAATGCACAGTCATGGGTGGCAGACACTTTAGGAGCTATGATGGACAAAGCTTAGACTTTAATATCAGAAGATGTCATTATGTTCTAGCCAAGGTTTGTGACAGGGACGAGTCTGACCCCACTGTTATCATCCAGCAAGGACAGCTGTACTTCAGGGTCTTTGGAGTGACATGTCATTCGAGATGGAGCATTTGGGGAAAATAAAGGTAAACAGTTGTACATTTACAAGCAAACTATTTAGCCTTTATTTGTAACTTACCTTTATTTTCCAGATTGATGGTGTTTTGAGAGGTCTCCCTGTCCAGCTGGATCACATAGAAATACTGCATTCTGGCTTGCTGACTCATGTTGTAGACACTGGGGTTGTTGTCACTTATGGAGGGCCTAATCTGATACAAATGGAGAGTTCTACCTGCCATAGCAAAATGTGTGGAAACGTAATTGCATTTGATACAGATGAAAAACAGGTCCCACATGTCAGCATTGCAAGTGATGTTTCCATCTTCGTATCTTCCTGGTCACTTTCATCAGCTGGAACGAATTGCTCTGAAGAATGTGATCTTTGTTCAGAGTGCAACTCCACCATGGCAGCTGAATTTCTATCTGATAACCTCCGTCGCATGCTACCTGCTTTCCTGCAGGTTCATTTTGTGGATGCCACTCCACTGTGGACCCAGAACCCTTCTTTCAGAAATGTGCAAATGACTTGTATAAGTCTAATGCAGCAGTTTGAAGGAGTACACTTTTGCATGCCATGATGTAGGAGCTAAGGTCAGCACCATGAAGGGGTGAAAAGTGTGGTGAGTCTTAATCTTGACTTTCTTATGTGCACATGTGTTGTTTCATTAGTCATTTATGGTGTAAATCATACAGGTCTGCACACATACTGCTATACTCTGAAAACTCTGGCCAGTTCTATACAGTGAAGTTGCCAGATTGATTTAAGGCTATTTGGACTCTGCACAGTATGTGAACCCTTTTTTCCCTCTCACAGCACTCTTATGCCCTGAAAACTCTCACTACAATATGTCAGTGCGTGCCCTGGGTCCTATGGTATTTTATTCGATATCCCCTGCCCACGGGTCTGTTATGAGGGATGTCAATGTGACTCTGGGTACATGCAGCGTGGAAATGGCTGCATCAAAGCTGAAAAATATAGGTGCTTCTACCATGGGTACTACTATGACGTGAGTAGCTACACATTATTTAGCTTAAACCAACATCCATATTCCCTTATCACAGCAATAAATGCACAATTTCTTAATCCAGTGGAACTAATATACATTTGATCCAATCTGAAAAATGTAGCTTCGTTTAACTTCTAATAAATGTATTGGTTAACTGAGGGCGTGTGTGTGTGTTATGATAAACGTACATGTGACCCCACTGCAGGCTCAGTTATAAAGATGTTGCCACAGCTAAAGAAGTGACATCTTCTATTTATTCATGTTAATAACATGAGTCATTAATGTCGTTGGCCTAACAAACACATGCCTTACCTGTACATGGGGCATGACTAATCACAAAATCCTAGGCCTTTTGTGTTATGGTTTGTTTACTTGCTTGGTGTTGGAGAACAGTTGGGTAATGCACAACAACAATGACTCACTGTTCTCTTTAGACTGGGGAGATCTTGTGGGCTGAGGGATGCTCTGAGCAGTGTAACTGCTCCACCACTGCCTCCATGAGTTGTGAGCCAACGTCTTGCCCTGAGGGACAGAGCTGCACCCTGAACAATACCTGGGGCTGTGCAAGGACAGGTAGGCCCAGTTGGTTCTGCTGGGTTGGGTGACATTTCCTCACAGGCTGACTGTTGTTCACTCAGCTGCATCATGCAACAATGTCTTACATTATTAATTTTTTTTGTCACTGTGGTATAAGGTTACAAAACATCCCTGACAGAAAAACAGTGTTTTTTCTCTCAGTGTCCTTCATTTGACCTCAAATGAAGTTGCCTTTGCCTTTTTGAATTGTCCATTCTGTCACTAATTTTACTTTCAGTATTTGCAACCATTTTATAAGGGTGGAGTGTCTGTAGGTATCTCTAGCCGGATGTGTCTTCTACCTAAACTGACATTAAATTGTTCTCAAGTTTTTCCACTTATTTTTTCAGCTGACAAAGATCAAATCTGTGAGAATGGAGCGACTTGTGTTGTCCAGAGCCAACCTCAGCAATCCCAGTGTTGGGTACTGGGAGGCTCCTACATCTACACTTTTGATGGAAAGGTGTTTGAATTCCAAGGGAACTGTACCTACACTCTGATGCATATATTGGATGACAACGGGGAATAATACATATTGGGTCAGGATACAGAAAGACAGGACCCCCAACAAGGCTTCCTCTCTAAAAGCTGTTCATGTCCAAGTGGCTAAAGGCAAGATTACTATCTACAGAGGGGAAAAAGGCTATGCTTGGGTAAGTTTGAATTTGGAGATACAGTCACCTCACCATTATAGCCTTACTGTCAGTGTGTGATTACAGCCAGTACAGTTATGGTGGAATTACTTCTTATCATATACAGTAATGAACATTTCTTAGATATGGCCTTTAAATATAGTCTATTTTGTTGTTGTTAAAATTCAACCACGAAATTGTATAAAATGTGTTCTTAAATAATAATAATAATAATAATAATAATAATAATAATAATAATAATAATAATAATAATAATAATAATAATAATAATAATAATAATAATAATAATAATAATAATAATAATAATAATAATAATAATAATAATAATAATAATAATCTACAGACTTATTTATCTGAGTGTCATGTTTGTTGTTGTGGATATTGGTATGGGCATTAAAGTAAAGTATGACTTCTCTCATATTGCTGGTATCCTACTCTCCAATATAAGTCCACGGTATGTGTGGAAATAGTACTGGTATTGAAGAAGATGACCTCAGAACCCCACAGGGTGAGGCTGTTGATGCTGCCACCTTTAGCTGGAGCTGGAGAGAGAGTTCCTCATCAGGAAGCTCACTGAATTGTGGAGATTCATGCCTATGCTGCTCTGCTGAAGAGCTAATAGAAAAAAATGGAGCCGGTCAATGGAGCTCCCTGCAAGAGAATGTTTCGTCACCACAAAATCCATTCTACCTCTGCCGGGAAGTTGTTAACTACACAAATTTCTCCACATTCGTGAGCATATTTGACCTGTGCTCTGGTAAAAATCTTCAGAAGGCCTTCTGCCCAATGTTGGAGCCCTATGCTGCAGCCTAGGGCGGACCAAGAGCACCTTCTGCCGTAAGGAAATTTGTGTTAATGTGAAGCAAATGTTATCAACTGGGTTACTTGCATTTTTTAAACATATTTTATAAATCCACACATAATGAATTGATTACAGGTGTCTTGTTTTATGTGCAGATATGCTCCATACATGATCACAATGTAAAGTTACAAAATATACCGATTTAATAAGCCCTGATCTTCATCAGCCATGTCCATGTCCTGCCCACTGAATAGCCATTATGAGTCCTGTCATCTGCGAGGCCCCATTGATTATAAGCTTCTGCATCCTGGCTTGTGTGGAGACCTCCCAATGTGACCCAAGATTCGTCCTGGATGGTGCGACCTTTGTCCCCTTGTCCCAGCATGAATGCACTCTCAACGATGTACAGACAGATGGACACCTAGAATCAGCACTTAATGGTCCTCCTGGTCAATGTGAGTGGTGTGTTTGTGGAACTAAACAGTAAAAACACTGATAAGATAGAGGTAAGTGCTTTACTGTGATTTGTTTACATGATTTTTTCCCCTGTAATGCATCATACATTAATTATCTAACAAATTAAACCAGACTTCATAAATATTGCTTTTGAAAACGTGTTTCCCTGTGCTTTTTGACATGCAATTTTGGCACCCCCTACAGGTTGATGGTGTCAAGAAAAAACATGCTCCAACAATTCAGCCCAGCTGCAGTGGCTTTGTCTTTGGGGCTGCATGCTTACATCAACACATCGGTTCTGAATTTAGTCTGAGCACCGAGGGCATAGTTGGCATTAGTATCTCCAGTAAATATGCTAATGCTACTTGTGGCCTGTGAAGTAACTTCAACTCTGATTCTGCTGATGACCTCACAGCAAATGGCACAAAGTAGCATCTCAGTCCTGAGCATTTAGGAAAACAGTGGAGAAGTGGGCAGAATTCTTGGTGTGTGGAGGGCTGTGTAGGGGAAAGTTGTCCAAAATGTTCATCTGAGCGTCTGGCCCGCTTCTCTTACCCGAAGGCTTGTGGGAAGATTCTGGAAGTTAATGGACCATTCAAACACTGTCATGGCAATGTGGACCCCTCAAGCTTTTACAAGCGTTGCATCACTGACCTGTGTCTTCACGGGGGTCTCCAGCCTGCACTGTCACTCCCTGGCAGAGTATACTGCTGTCTGCCTTTCCCACAAGGCCTCAGTTTATTCCTGGAGGAGTCCTGGATTCTGCTGATTCTGAGTGTTAATGTGCTCCCAGCTCTGTTGTGCAAGTGAATTAAATTTAATATCCTCTACAATTGTAACTGTACTGTTTTGCTGTTTGGAGTTCAGCATCAGTGCACATCAAATTAAATATGGCGAGTTTGTATATCCAATCTCATCACATTTAGATTGTTAATATTGATCAAGTAACATGAGGAACAGAGAATGGAGATTATTTGCATACAAATCAGATATGCCTGTAGGTATTTAATGTAAAGTTTGTT
Source organism: Lepomis gibbosus (assembly GCA_029875015.1). Classification (NCBI taxonomy): domain Eukaryota; kingdom Metazoa; phylum Chordata; class Actinopteri; order Centrarchiformes; family Centrarchidae; genus Lepomis; species Lepomis gibbosus. The sequence goes on along the minus strand of JAPMOB010211243.1, from coordinate 2,379 downwards.
CCCTTGTGTATTTATACTGTATATTCAGTTTTTAATTTAAATACAGTGACTCATTGGTATTGAGGCCATAACCTTTCAGGTGCTCTTGGACCACTAGATGGTACTAATGCATCACTGGTCAACCTTAACCTTTACAACATTTTACAGTCTTCCCGCCTTAATGCCTGTGTATCTCTACAGACCTGCTCTGTCCCCCAAGTACCAGTTACAACATGAGTTCTGCCTCTGTTCACCTCTGCCTCAGCATGCAGAATAACACAGGAGAGATGCCTCCAAACATTGTGGAGAACTGCCTCTGTGAAGCAGTTTTAGTTCACAGTGACAGTGTCTCTCCAGAAAACTGTAGCTCCTTGTACTATGGAGAATACCTCAGGGCAGGACAGGAAGTGTCTACATGTGAACAAAGCTGTTTATGCCATGCTAGGGGGCACATGACTTATGTGTGGAAAGCATGAGGAGTGTTGAGGTTGCCACCCTAAACCCAAAGTGGCAGACAGGTCTGTCGATGGATCCCAATACACCACATTTGATGCACAGGCATTTGAATTTCACACAGACGTGCTCTCTCAAACTGGATGTGGAGGCTGTTTTGGTAGCTGCGCAGGGCAACCACAGAGGGGGCAGGCAGGTCTACCTGCAAGTCAATAAAGTGTATTTTAAAACATCATCAGCTTTTCCTGGAAAAATTCAGGTAAGTCATAAAATGGTTCCACAACCTTCAGAATGATTTATTGTGCATCACTTGCTATCTGCTGTAACATATTTTTTTCCACAGCATACACAAACAGTATTGTATTTGTTACGTTATGTAACATGTTATGCTATTAACATGCCATTCACCCAGGTAAATGGAGTTTATGAGAATCTGCCATTTTCCCAGAACAATGACACTGAGCATCAGAAAAATGGATGGATAACCGTCAAGACCCCACAGCCAGTTGAGCTTATTTCAAACCTGCAAATCCACATTCTGGTCAAGAACCTTGACATTTATCACCAGACGACATGTGGTCTTTGTGGGAACTGCTAATCCCTTAGATGACTTGCAGTTGCCCAGTGGCCCCATGATCTCTGATCCTAACATCTTTGGGCCATCATGGAAGTTTGTTTGATGATTGAATCATCCTGCAACAACACATGTGACAGCACCTGTCAACTCTGCCAGTACCCTGTACCCAAGTACACCTCTGACCTGTACTGTGGCCTTCTCACCCATCCCAGGGGACAATTCTACGCTTGTCACCATTTACTGTATCCACAGAAATACTACTCACTCTGCATGGAAAACCTTTCAGTTGCAGAAGAACAACACTGGGCCCTGTGTGATGCACTGTTGGGCTATGAGGCAAGAGGGATGGTTGACCTCTGGATGAACGCCACAAGCTGTGGTTAAGCTTGGTAAATTGTTTCAAATGATTTAATGCAGTAAAATTGTACTGAATAATACTGCCATGTGTTTTATTTTACAGATTATCGATGTCCTCAAAGCAACTACAGCCAATTCTTGCTCCTATGAGGAAGGTTGCCAGTGTAATACTGGATACCTTTAAAGATGGCCATGACTGTGTACCAGCAGAGCAGTGTGGCTGTGTACATTATGGAAGGAGGTTTAAGGTCAGAATGAAACACTGTTTTCTGTCAGTTCTAATTAGAAAAGTGTCAATTTAGCTAGTCCTACACTTTTACTTGAATTATACCATTTCTGTTTGTAATGTTTTAATTAGAAAATGTGTTCAAATAAATGTTACCTTGTCAGTAAACACATTACAATGTATTTTTTATTAGTTTATATTTAATGTTTCTATTTTCAGGCATCTGAGAGCAAACTGGGGTCTGTGGCTGGCCTGGGGAGACCAGCAATACCACACCTTCGATGGGTACAACTATAACTTTGAGGGTACCTATATGCTTGCAGCCAGCAAGGGACAGCATGTGGTTTGACACCCTTTAGTGTGTCCAGAAGAATGACTGCAATGGCAGAAAAACAGCATCCTCCACACTGGTAGTCACTGTGCAAGTTTATAGGTTTGTCATCAAGATCAGTAGTGGACAGCATACATGGACAATCCCATCCAAAAGTAAGATAAAAAGATGAGTATGAGACAAGAGTTCAGAATTTCAGCTCTCATTTGGTGGTATTCACATCTAGATGTGTTAAACAACTCAGGACATACCACCCTTTGTTTGAACCCACCCATTTTTCAAGTAAGCAAAACTATTGGAGCATGTGAATGACAGATGTTTCTTGTTGCCCAGGTGTTGCCTTTTAGGTTGATTGTCCAAACATTAAATAACTCTACATGACTAGTCTAAGGCCACGTTTACACATAGCCGGGTATTTAGAGAAACGGATATTTCCCCCCCTCCGTTTTCAATAAT
>JAPMOB010211242.1:0-18920 GCA_029875015.1 Lepomis gibbosus | reverse complement strand
GAAGCAAATGTGCTATAACCGTGACGTAAAGTGATTGTGCAATACGTGAGCATTAGTTAGCGCCGTATGCTAGCGATCTTAACTGGATAGAGAAGTGATGCGTCTAGTGAGGACAGAACATTACCTGAGTTCCCAGCTCTGTCTGTCTACAGCCGCTGTCACTTTGCCTTTTTTCGGGAGTACTGTGCCGATATGCCGGTGTGTCTCGCTGTGTAACGTTACGGCGCCGGTGTTGATCCGCCTCTGAGACGGAATGTGTAAGTAACAGAGCCTGAACATTTCTGAGTGAAAAGCCACAGCCTGCATGCTGCTGTTCCTGCGTTTATTGCAGGATTTATGTATGAAAGCAGTTGTGTTTCGGATTCTGCTCGCTCATGAGTTCAAGCGAGCACGCGTACGAGCACACACCTGGTTGCAATCTTAGAACCACACCGCTAGTGGCCGCTGGAAACTACATAATGCCCCTTTAAGTTAAAATAATTATTCATTAAAATTTGGGCTGATTTCATATTAACCCCTAAAAATTAAAATGTATGCATACTGGGATCAGCTAGTCCCATCTGGCTGTTCATATGCAGACAGTCACAAACTGCTAGAAATGTAACAAAAACAATTTTTAATCATTTTAATTATATAGAAAATCCACAAATTCCCATGACAGTACAACAAAAGTCATCAGATGTGTGCAATGGGGTTTACTGGTAAATCACAACGTCTTAAATAAGATATTTTGGTCATTATATATGCATTTATGAAAATTATTTCTATTATTTGTGAAGGTTCTCAGTCATCCAAGTCACAGTTATCCAATAACATTTGTGGTCAAGGGCAACTAGACTTGGCTGAAGATACTAGAAGACAAAGAGAACTGAACTGAAGAAGTCTCTTGGATGAGGGACAAATCGTCTTCCAGTATCTTCAACCAAGTCCAGTTGCCCTTGACCTCAAGCTTAGTTGGACATTTCTCTAATTACTATTATAAAAAGTTTCAAATCTGACATTATATGCAGGCTAAAGGTCAGTTATTTAAAATATAGCAGACCTGTTGACAGTGATAATCATTAACATTCTGCTCATACTCACCGTCCAAGTCATCACAGTCATCCTCACCAGCACCATGATCAGTTTTTGGTCAGGAGACACCTAAGCTGTACTGTAGCAGGGCAGTTTGGCTGCTCAGTAATCACACTCTCAGATCTGCTCCCTCAGACTCTCTCCAGTCTCCAGGGATTAACGCTGACAGCTCAACAGGAAGTGGAGTAGATAAAGCAGTGTGGTGCAGCTCATAAAGTGGCTGCAGTTACATGCAAGGGCTCTGGAGTAATTATTCATCATCTGGGCTGAATTTTATCAAAGTATTTTTATCCATAATTAATTTTCACCTTTGTAAATACCTACAACAAAGTCCCGTTTCACAGCACAATTTAAACTGCTGAAATTGTTGGCATAATTGACAAAATCAATTAATTTCAATGGAATTGTTGCAATTAGTGGATTTTCTCATGGGGCAAAATAAATGTCTATGGTACTGTACAAATACATCTTTTCAGCATCTTGTGTAGATGTGTTGTCCTCTTGTACCCAAATAGCCTTTATTCTTCCTTTAGTACTCTTTGAATAAAATGGTATCCGATCCTAAGAACAAAATAAAGTACGATAACAGAAGAGTATGTTCAGAGAGCGCTGAGATTCAATATTAATAATGATATTTTACGACTTTAAATTTTTTTTTTTTATTTTGCTTATGATGTTTTGGTGCATTGTGTTTATATACGTATGTCTGCGATGTGTTGCTGAAAATTGAACTTGCAAAACATTAAAGACAATCAAATGTAATAATGTTTAGACCTATTGGATTACAGCATCTTTTGGGTGGATGGAGGGCCAGAAACCAGACTTTCAACAAGACTGGTGTAAGTTTCCCGTGTGAAACAAAAAGTCAACATTAAATATTTTTAATGTAAACATTTATATATTTTATAAGTTACGTAGGTTACGTAAATTGTAAGTCCCGCAAGTAACATTACTTAACTTACCTGTTAACTGACGTACATAGTTATTTTAACCCATAACATGATCGTTTCCTAACCCTAACCAAGTACTTTTATTTTGTAAATCCAACCAAATTACAACGTTTCACAACTTTAACAACTTGCCGTTTCAAAATGGCAATGTTTTGCAGTGTTCACGTTTTATTTTGAAAGTCTTACTAGATGTTATTGTTTCTAAGTTGACCAGACGTTGCATATTTATTGTTGTTAACCATAACTAAGTTGACCACAGAGCCCTAAATGTCGAAAAATGACGCCTAAGGAATCTTAGCGTCAATATGTGACGAGTTGGACTACGTACTTTTGGCTGATATTTGAAGCTGTATAAAACATGTGCAGTGCAAACAGAATGCTATCAACTAAATTTGATTAGAGACAAATAACTAAAACCTGGAAAAATTAAAAACAAAATAGAAAAGAGCATAGACTATCTAGATGAATGAAATGCCCCATACTTTAGAGTGTGCAGGTGTTACATACATAACAGGTTTCTTTTAAATTGTAATTTGGGTGAATCAGTCCTTTAGATGGCACAAAGTGGATAAGTAACCATTTAACACCTGCCTGTTAAAACAGTTTTACACTTTTTGTTTGTATGTTTTGTACCCTGTAAAGCATATTGGAATGCCTTGTTATATAAATTGTAAAATTATAAATTGTAAAATATAAATAAAATAAAGTTGCCCTGCCTTGTGGAGAGGTCCTGATTTCCAACAGACTTTTTGTAGAAAATAAATGTGATAGGGTGTGTGCAACTTAAAATCACAAAGCAGTGGATGAATACTGCACACCTACAATCATTTAACCTTGTGTATGCTAATGTGTCGGAGTGAAGCTGTGACACAAAAGACCAATTATACCGAAGATCCAAACCTTGTGGAGTAAAAGAAAACTGTCTTTAGCTACAATCAACTGATGAATAAATTGGACAAACCATACATATATTTAGCATCCTCCCTTTCTTCCTCTACATCAGTGGCTCTATTATCAGCAATCAGATATTTTATCTTCAGCCAAAAATACCACAAAACCCATCTCTTTTCAATGCAGTGTCCTTTACTTTCTGTGTGTTTTTGCTGATAACACCACTGTGCTGTGTTCGCCATGACTGGTGATTTTAATCAGATGTACCTTCCAGCGAATTCAGCTCCCTCATTAGCATTCACTGCATTCACCTCGTTGCACTGCTGGCCGCTCTCGTTCCCACTTGCAGCGCTGTCTTCTTCACTGTAGGATATGATACATAATGCATGTACTTCAATGATTCCCCTCTCGCTTCCTCTTTTTCCTTTTCTATCTCCCCATCCTGTGTTCCAATGAGAATAATGGGGTAAAGGACGTAATATTAACAGAAAGAGAGAGATTATTTCCCTGCGAATCCAGCCTACTGAACCGACCTCAAGCCCCATATGAGCGTCAATATACCAGAAAATATATAAATCACCTTTATGCAAATGTTGTTTATATCAACACAACTTGCTCGGTGAAAAACTGCAGAGGAGGAAGCGATAAAACATAACGATGGGACATCTGGTTTCTGCCAGACAGACAAAATCACTTTTGAGACAAACACAAACAGATAACATGAAGTAGCACTGAGTAGAATAAAGAGTAGAATTCCTCTCTCTATTAGATAAGGTGCAGGTCCAAATAATGCTATTTAATTACACTAATTACTTTTACTGCACTGTAGATTTGTTCAGTAAGAGTGTGATTTTTCTTTGTAGTTTGGCTTACATACACGCATACAATAAATACATTATCACAAAAGCTGTTGATAAGGATCCCATTTAAAGTGGCTTCTGTCTGAATTTAATAAAAGATGTGGAGTAAGGATTAATATATGTATGTATGGATGTATGTATGATTCCTTAAATTTATATAATATTTTCATGTTTATGGAGGAGATAAAAGCAAGGATGAGCACATTTTCAAGTGGCCTTTTATTGTGGCCAGCCTAAGGCAAAACTGTGCAATCCCCATGCTGTCTGATCAGCATCTTGATATGCCACATCTGTGAGGTAGTTGGATTATCTCGGCAAGGGAGAAGATCTCACTAATAAAGATTTTGACAGATTTGTGAACAATATATGAGAGAAATTGGCCTTTTGGGTACATAGAGAAAATCTTAGATGTTTGAGTTCAGCTCATCATGAATGGGGGCAAAAACAAAAGGGTTGTGTTTTTAATTAGTTCAGTATATGTATATGCAATACATGATTTTGCACAAATCAAAGTTCGGTAAAAATGACATCAGACAAAATCACATTTGCACCCTGCTGTTGGACAAAGTGGCGTCTCTTAACATTAGAGAAATTCCCTCTGTTCATACATCCCATGTATATATGTGGATTAATGACACCAATTGCAGCTTGAGGTGTGTCTGTTGGAGAACCGTGCACTTACGGAAAGCGACTCAGCTCTAAGTCCACCACCTGCATTTTAAAGAGCTCTTACTAGACCTAAACGAAATGATGAGCGATGCAAGAGCTGTTTATTTTACTACTCTGATATCTGCCTGTAACTGGCGACCTGTCCGGGGTGTACCCCGCCTTTTGCCCGATGTAGAGGATAGATAAGTGGTTGACGATGGATGGATGGATATCTGCCTGTAAAAAAATCCTAACACTCTGTTTGAGACTATTAACAACGTTGTTTCTCTTGCTGCATGTATTGTCCCTGTGTTTTCAAATGTTGACTGACACCACTTTTTGTCTCATTTTGTGGACAAGGTTAGAGCTTTCAGGGCAGGCATTGTACCATCAGCAAACCCCTATATAGTTACACATCACAGACTTTCAATACTGGACTCCTTCTGCCCCATTTCCCCAAATGACATCATAAAGTTAGTGGGCACAATGAAACCTTCCCAAAGCCCTGATATTTTACCCATATCTTTGCTTTTAAAATCCATACATCTACTTGGCCCATGTTTGGTTTCAATTTTAAACCTATCTCTTCAGCTGGGCCAGGTCCCTAGTTGTTTTAAGCATGCTGTTGTTCAGCCTATCTTGAAGAACAAACTAGATGCAGCTTCATTTAAAAACTATAGGCCTATTTCTAAATTACCTTTTATATCAAAAATTTTAGAAAAGGTTGTTGCGAACCAGCTAAATGATGTTTTGGATTCTTATCCTATCTTTTTTAAGTTTCAGTCTGGTATTCGTAAAAACATTCAACTGAGACTGCTCTCCTTAGCGTCTCAAATGATATTTTGATATCTTCTGATGAAGGTAAATGTTCTATGCTGGTCCTACTAGATCTCAGTTCAGCGTTTGATACTGTTGATCACTGCATGCTGATTGATTTATTGAAAACAACTGTGGGCATTACTGGATCAGCTCTGAGCTGGTTTTCCACCTATCTTTTAGAAATTAGTTTTTCTGTGTCCATAGGAACAAATATGTCAGACTCTGCTCCTTTGGCCTGTGGTGTGCCCCAAGATTCCGTGCTTGTCCCCCTGCGGTTCAGTCTATATATGCTTCCTCTTGGAAAGATTATTGGTAGTTTTGAAGAAATATCTTATCATTGTTATGCTGATGACATCCAATTATATTTATCTTTTAGCCCTTATAGGCTAGATAAACTATCCCTGAGCAAGACACTTAACGTCGTGTTGCTCCAGAGGCGTGCAACCTCTGACATATATAGCAATTGTACGTCGCTTTGGATAAAAGCGTCAGCTGAATGAAGAATTGTATGTAAATGTAACTAAATTCAGGCAAAACTAAGATGATGATTTTTGCCCCAGACAACATTACCCCTAAGATTAGGCAGGCCAATGGGCCTCTAACATCCTCTGACTGTAATGTTATGGAAAATATGGATTTCATTTTTGATAAATCTGTGTTTTAACAGTCATGTTAAATCTGTGGTTTGTTCCTGTTTTTTCCATCTCAGGAACATTGCTAAGATTAGATCTGTGGATTCTGAAGAAGAGATGGAGATGCTTGCTCATGCTTTTATTTCTTCTCGTTGGATTATTGCAATGTACTGTACACTTGTTTAAACAAATCCTCCATAGACCTACTGCAGAATTATACAGAATGCAGCTGCAAGACTTTTGTCTAAGACCAGCAGGAAATGGCACATTACTCCTTTGCTTAAGGCCCTTCATTGGCTTCCGATTGGTTTTAGAGTGCATTTTAAAATTTTAATCATTACTTACAGAGCCTTGCATGGTCAAGCTCACTGTTACATCCAGGATCGATTGCACGCACACACTTCTGGTCGCTCTCTGAGGTCTTCAGTCCAAGACCTTTTAACTGTTCCCAGAACAGTTTTAAAACAAGAGGTGACCATGCTTTCTGTGTGGTGGCTTCTTTCTGTGGAAACATAAATTCTGAGAATTAAAGATAAGAGATAAAAATGCCATTAGGTTCAGGTGGACGATAAACTAGGAGAAATAAAGTAGGCTACGGCTTGTAAATACAAAATATTAGGCTTTCGAAGGAGGAAAACTTCCCACAGGATACAGGCTTATAGAAAATAACAATGACCTCCCACCTCGGCCAGACAGCCGAGGTTTCTGAGCATAAGAAAAGGCTGGAGGGGTTGCTTCATTCATCTTCTGCTCTTAACCATGTTTCAGTCATGCAAAAAATATATTTATTATTAGATGTAATAAAACCATAAAGAGGATTTTTTTTGTTTAAATACCTTACATTTAAAGGGCTGATTTTTACAGGTATACTTTGTAGAACAGGAGGGAGAGAATTAAGAGTAAGTTGGAAGTTAATAAAGTTAATTTAATATAGCACCTTTCACAGATCAAGGTCACTAAGTGCTTTGCGAGAGTAAAATATTAGAAATCAAAAACAGTAAAACATAATCAAACAATAAAACATAAGCAATAACTCATTTGTTGATTGTCCCTGTGTGTCTCTGTGTTTGCTTTTCTGATGGATGTTGATGTGTCTACAGTTTTGGATTTAGGCTGTTCACTTTCCTTGTAATGAGCTGCTGATGTTGGTAGCCCCATCAGACTTCATGTCCCAGTGTTTTCAGATCTCAGCAAATAACAATGTGAGTACAATTAACTGTATAGAGTGGTCAAAACTTTTAAAATAAGTTTTTGTTCTAAACCAGAATTATTTTTGATTTGAAGGAAATCCTAAAATGGTTTAATTATTTTCACAACGGGAAAAAAGCATGGACATCGATTTTCGGGCAAAATGCAAATGAGAAATCCATGTCTAATCCTAATATTATATCAAACACCAAGAATCTAAATGAACTTATGTCACAACATAAATTGCTCTGTAATCACCGTACATGGCGATAGTTATTGCCATCCAGATTTCTCATCCTAAACCGCAGTCTGGCCGCTCTAAAGAAAGCTCAGCTCCAGCTCTGATCAGCTGTGTATCAGATCACTCAAATCACTAAACTCAGAGTTATTAGCAGGATAACAATAACAACAAACACACCACATATACATATACAGTTACAACCGATGACGTTTTCCAGCTCAATAGGAAGAGAAGAAGCCCTGTAGGATGTTCTGTTCTCAAGTTGCGGGCCTGTAAAGCATGGGAGTGCTTTTTGTCATAGGAATGTTGATGAATATTGACTGTTTTTATCAATATTTCAATGTTTTGGAAGCTTTATGTTATTTGGAACGTGGTTGTATGGAGAGAAATTGTGTTGAAGAAAACTCCCATAAAACTAAAAAGTAAATATGGCCAAAGCGTGGACATTTGCCTGGTATATTTTTGAAAAATTGTGTAATAACTGTTTTATATTAGTTGCCTTTCATAAATATTACAGTTACAGTTGTATTCCAGGTGTATTAGGAGATTTTCAGTTGCATTATGATCAGTTGGCCAGTTTTGATGGTGATATTGCTATAAAAATATAGATAAGGACAAGACAAGGATGAAAATATCATATTTTCCTTTATTGCATCTCCATTTACTCTTTAATAGAAAAATAAAAAGGTTGATTTACGATTGATTTATATTCCTTAGCTTCTGACCTATCAGGTCGGATCTAAAGGACACCAGAATTATGCATATAGACGTGATGGTTGAGGAATTATCACTGATTCATTTTGGGTATTTTATTTTAGCCGGTTTTCATGGAAATAGGTGTCTGTTTTCAAGACCTTGCAAGCTTGCTTGTGTATTACATGGCAGAAAAACAATTTCACTTCAACATCAGGCTATCCTACAGTAAGCGGTGTGCAGTGAACTAAACACCTTCTTCACAGTGAATGTCCACTGGCATTTAAATAGTTAGCAAAGTTACTCTTCCTCACTTATTTGAATGAGCACAGAGGTATAAAGGCTGAGAGCTGGCAGCTGCTTGGTGTGTTTGATTTAGATCTACTTTAAAAAACATCCTTGATCCAAAATTGGCCTGTTCCTCTACAGAAAAAAGGACTTGTTCCAAAGAAACTGATGTTCACCATCTGCAGTTTTCCAATTATGTATGATGCATTATTGTTTGAGCAGAAGAACAAATGTAAATGCATGGGATGAAGTCTCCAGAACATCGAGAGTGGAGGTTGAGTGTAGACAGGAGAAAGAACAGTCATACTGGATAACATAGAGTGTACTTTTAACAAAATGATGTGCCTTTTTTTAATGTCTAACATTCATAAACATCCATGTAGTGGTATGAATATGCATGTAACCTTAATGACCCTCACGTGACCAGTCACACGTGACTGTGTGAACAAGCCATTATTGCCATTCAGCCCATCCGCACCCAGAAAATGAATTGTTGAAGGGATAACCACATTTTTTGTCATGAGCAAACCCTTTACTTGGTTTCTTGGTTATTTAGGCAACCTTCCCCCATGAAACCAGAGTTTGGGTTCCCATGTGAAACAAAAAGCAGTGTTAGCTAGCTAGTGTTAGCAACAATTTTGGTATATTTTTGCATTGTTTTGTGTTTAGTGTTAGTGTATTAGGAAGCATTTTGTTGTATTTTCATGTGTCCTTCGTTTCTATGAGGATGTGTTGGTTTATGTATTGATTTTTTTTTTTCTGGACAGATGGTGCTAACATTTGGTGGGAAACTAGTAATTCTTTTTCTGCCCACCTTGTTTCACCAAAACAGAATGTCAGTTATCCAACCTACCTATATTCATCTGAAACCATTGCTGACTGTTTGCTTTTAGATAGTGCTTGACAGTAGCTAATAGATTAGTTGCCTTGCAACAGTAAAATGATGCTACTAGTGCTTCAGCCTTCAGATTTCTCATAATTATGGCAGAGTGACGCTTATCTTGCCTTTCACGTTTCTTATTGTTCTTCCCATTCTTCCACACAGGATGTCTCGTAGCAACTAATTCCCTTCAGATTGGAAAATCTATTATCACCCTTTACTTCGTTTCCCTCCTTCTCTATCTCAGTGTCTGTCTCTCCGTTTACCACGGTGCTTCTCTCTAAATAAACATCATCAATCTACTGCAACAACAAAGTCTCCACAGTATCCAGAGACGGTCCACATCATGCTCTGCTGCACCTCAGACACCGCTTAGGTCAGGCCTGGAGGTGAGAGATCCAGAGACTGTTCAGCCCCGCAAAACATTTCTCTGACAGATGACAGAGTGCATGTTTCAGGCCAAAAAAGCCCGTAACCTGCACAGTTTAAAAACTAATCGTGTGCCAGAGGATGTTACAGAAGGTTACATTACAGTTCTCACAGTGGACTAACAGTCGATGTTGGTTTCTTTCAAACGTGAACTGGATCTTCCTCCCATTTCAACCAAGTAGTTTAAGCTGGCTAAACTTGAGCAAACTTTTGAAGTGGAAGATTAGAAAACATTCATCCATTTTGTCATTTACTATAGGTTTGACTTGTTGCTTGACAGTGGAAAAGGTAACTTGGTGTAATTCCATTTTGTGCCAATGCAAATACATGAGTGGACGCAAACACGTGCAAATTCACTCTAGCTGGAGAGACGTGAAGCAAAGAAAATAAAATCCCTATTCAGTTTGAAATTTGCACTTCTCCTCAGACTTTATGGCTAATGTTCATACTGCAGGGCTTAATGCTCAACTCCATTTTTTTTTGTTTGACAGGTCACATTATTGTTTAAATGTGGCCCATATCAGACTCCAGTGTGTACTGTCAACAACCTGAAAGCGACCCGCATGCGCAGATGAATAAAACGACATTCATCTGCTCCCGATTTTCATGGGAGACTCCCAGGGTCACATCTCTCCCAAATTATGAGTAATGTTCACATCTTTCTCTCTTTTCCATGACATTCTCAACTCTCTCTCTTACCCTTCTGCGTCTGCTCAGATAAGTAGCGTGCACGTAACTCAGAAGAGAGCTCGCAGTCCGGTGGATTTCAGGTATGAGAAAGGGATTTTGAGTGACACCAAAGTCGCATTTGGACCACATATGAAAGTGGCCCAAATCCGAACCTGAAAAGATCAGATACCATGTGACTGTTCACACTGTCATAAAAAAATCTGATCTGAGTCACATATAAGCAACTAAATCGGATTTGGGTCATTTTGGCCTGCAGTCTGATCGGAGCCTTATGACTCCTTAACACACAGCTAAGGGACAACAGAAAAGGGGAAAAACTGGGGGGAAATATAAAGAATCAGAGATCTTGACTCTTGGCCGTTCATTAAGAAACTGCTTCAACAACCCAAACACACTGAACATATACAGCAAATATACAACCAAACCAAGTCTTGTCTCAAAGTTACCAAACTGCAAACTGTACTGTAATGGAAATAAGAAGGTTGATGGAAAAACAGGGTAGAGCAGCACAGTGCACACCATGCATCTCCACCCACAAACATGGGTGAGTTTAGTGTGCCGCTAAACTCCTCATGAACCAGATGCTAGCACTGCTTTCTCCACTGAAGGTTCTGCTCGCAGCCATGCAGGAGAGACACTCTGCAGCACGTTTGGACTCCATGCACATAGCTGTTTCATGTGGAGTTATTTTATGTTTTGAAAACCAAACATCCAATTCCACTGATAACTGAAAAGCAATTATTCTGTAAAATCAAATTGTCTTTCTTTATTTTTAATGCCACAGAGACTTTGTGTGGCATTCACAGACTCGCTGTGAATGCCACTAATGGAAGTTGCACAGCCCACTCATGGACCCTTACTATTTGAAATGGCTTCTGTAATACTCATTAACATGCATTTCATGCAGGAAGGAAAGGGAGATAAAGAGAGAGCGAGGGAGAGAACACAAACAAAGACTGAGTGAATGGGCAAATTGGAGGCAGAATAGTTTAGCAAATGAGCTGACAATGAACGTTTCACCCATCAATTGAACCAAGTCTCCAGCCTCCCAGGATCCTGCTGTCTGCATGAAGCTGTTCAAAAGAAAAATACATGTCATAATAACACTAAGCAGCTCTGAAAAAACTAAAGAGGGTGCTAAAACTATTGACTTTATTTTTCTCACAAAATGAAATCGCCTTTATTCAGTTACAGATTACAAAAATCATTGTGTCCACCATGGATTGTGCTGAGAGAGAATTGTATTTTCTGTCTTTTTATTTACGCATTCTGTTTTGAGGCTGACATGTTTACTGGGAATCTGTGCTGTAACAATAAATCCTGGGTGGGTAATATGCTAATATAAAGTAAAGACACCCAATGATTATTACACAGTTTTTATCTATGATGTGCTGTTTCATGACTATTGAGACCGAGTTCAACTAATATTGCACTCAGGGCCAGATGCTACTCACAATTTAAAGTAGTCCCAGACACCAAAAATCTCCAGATTTAGCATATTTCAGGGCAAAATGTACATTCAAATCCATACTTAGGAACAACCAGAGCTGAGCCTGAAGTGTAATTGAATCTGTGCTAAAAGTATTTGTGCTGCGTTTCAAAATGCTAACATTTCTGTACCACGGCACCAAACAAAATGGTTTGACACTTAAATTAAATTAAATACTAAATACAGTCACACAGCGGCAGTGGCTATTTCACAAAATCTCAGCAGAGATGTGATTGGATTATTTGGTAGATCAAGTGATAGTTTTCTGTAATACTTTTTTTATTAGATTTTGTATTGATAATGTAAAGAAACAGTAGTTTCAAACCTGTTCTGTAACATTTCACTATTACATAAATAATTTATTGTAGATTTATTACTTTTGGGAATTACTGATTGTACATTGTACAAATACAATAGTAACTGTACACATGAATATGCTCCTGAAGTTGGTGCCTCATAATCAGAATGCAGAATACATTCCAATTCATAATAAATAGAGTGCAGAAGCGCAGCTCAGCTGAATTAACCTTTACCACTCTGAAACACATGAAATAATTATCAGAAAACAATTTCTGATATAACCACTCATTAACGTTAGCGCTCTTCCACTGATAAACATGACATTATCTTTGTGGCTAATTTTGCCATTTTAAATAGGTGAAGGAGCCGACACCCTGTTTCTTTTTTAATAGTCATATAGTGGCTGATGTAAACACCAACGCAAGTTTAAATGCAATTAGCTCATAACAGCCGATAATATCAGCCGGCTGATAAACTGGTCAGGCTCTAATAATCATCAACATGATCTTTCCCAAATCTTAGCCAAGCATTTTAACTGTTTCACTTTAACCACAACATAATTAGCCATTAAATGCAATAAATTATGATCACTGAACATAACTTATGGTTGTGCAGAAGATCTGTCTGAGACGCAAAATTAAATGCCTATCCAATTAATGTAATCTAGCAACTGACCCTTACAGATGAAACTACATGCCTCTGTTAATGCACACACACACTATTCACTGACAGGCACAGACAGGCACACACACACAAACAGTCACATCTGTAATAGATAAGGCTCTAAGGTGGAGGACTGGTCATAATTTCACTGCAGCCGGCGGAGCATCTTCTGAGGTTAAATGCCGACTGCTCTGAGCGACTTCAATCTGCTCCGGTGCTGCCGGAGCGCAGGAAGCTTCGCTTCTGCCCAATCTAATCTTCAGTGTAATCCACGTCCCGACTGCTTTCCCAGCATCACCATCTGCACCCGTTGCCTGAGCTGCTTGGCAGCAGAAAAAAGCACAGGAGTGGTCAAAGAGGTTAGATTTTGTCACATAGAGCCCAGTGGAGCCGTACTTTTAAATTCAGGCTGCCTGAAACTTTGATGGATTCATCTCACTTAATAATAAATCTCACTGGAGACGGAGGATACACACTTTTTTAGGGGGGAGAAGGGTACCAAACTCAGGATACATTTTGGGGAGGAGGTAGTGGCTCTGGTGCTGTATGTATGAACACAAGTAGGTCTTCATGATCTGAGATAATAAGGCTGTGTGTGCAAATATCAACTGGCACAAGCTTGAAACCCGAAGGAGAATCCATCAGTTAACAATTTGTTGGTTCATTATGTTGGGACTACAGTTGTGAGCAGGAACCTTTCTCTAAACTCTCCTTTATATAAGGACAATCTGGAATGTGAGAGAAAGTCTTAAGAAACTGTTTCATAATAGCGATTTCTATTTTGAATCTCAGCAATTTGATCCAAGACATAAAGAAACTATATTCAATTAAAAGTAAAGTCAGTGTGGAAATTAACATAATGGATGGTTGTCAGATTGTTAATATTTAGAAATCCACTGTGCTCCACATGCCCAGCAACACAAGCTAGACCAGCAAAGTTAGCTGCTCTTGTCTGACACTCGAAACAGAAAAACATGTAAATGAGATATTCACAGAGACAGAGAGCAGGAGGAGAATTCACTGAGTAATCTGCTGCTGTTAAGAAAACAATTCTGTCATCTTTAACTTTCTCTGTATTGTTATTGTAAATTGTCAGTAAGTCACTAGTATTTATTTATAACTATATATTTACGTTGATTATGTCCGACAACATTGGTAAAATGAAATAAAGATCTGATTTGTCACCACAGAGCAGCAGCTTGGATTAAATAACAAAGGCTGCTTCTTCCACAGAAAATATATTTTTTAAATGATTTATATAGGAGGAGTTGATGGAGACCAAAGCCAACTATTTACTAGAGAACATTGGACTTCCATTCATCTGATGGACACAAACATGACTCCAAATGATTTTGCCGGTATCAGGAAGGTTATTACACTGGATATCAGAGCAGTGTTGAAAACACCTGCTGCTTGCAACCTGCCACCCAGCCGCATGGCAATGTGACAAAATATAATGGTGACAAGCTGTTTATTGTAATAGATTGTCTATCTATAGCAAGTCTGATTTAACAGCATATGGAACACAATGAATGCCTGGACTTTCACATTTCAATCTAAAATTGCATCTACCCCAAGGCCCCCGTCCACGATACTGCTGTTCCGAATTAAAAAGGAGACCTTTTCCTTTGCACCTCCTGTCCAGACTAAAACAGCGAAAACGAAGACCTAAACCGGAGAAGTTTGTAAAAGCTGCTAACCCTCTTTGCGTTTCGAAACTCCGGAGGGTATTTTAGTGAAATGCCAAAACAGAGGACTTTAGAAACGATGACGCAGACGCTCGGCTCTCTCACTGTCATGCAAAGCAGACACACGGTGCTACTGACAGAGTTTTTGAGGTGCTATTTTTATTAAAATTTTCTGTACCATGCAAATAACCCTCACTGTGCACGTCGCCGTTACTTTACAACGACTCCCAGTCTGTTTTACGCTGCCACACTCCCGTGTTACATTCATTAACAGTCCCAAATCTTCTGTAACTATGGAATAGACCACCTGCTTCATGTTTACACCGGCACATGGTACCTGAACGGGCACGGGATGTGTGTTTTCAGTCATTTTAATGTAGACGGGGATCACCTCTGATATGCAGCACTCACTATGCTGGTGAGACGGAGATCGTGTTCAGTTTAGTTCTCGGCTTGTAAACTAAAATGTACTAGTGTGGATGGGGTCTAAGAGCACCGGGGTCAGTTGATTTTGATTTGGATGTGAAAAGGAAAAGTTGAAAGTTGATGCTGAAACATCACACGGTCATTCAATGAACCATATAAAGCCGTGGCTGGCAATTCATAGTTTTCGGCCATGTGACATGCGCAGTGACCTGAAGGGCAAAACAATAGTGATGGCAAATTTAACTCTTTTGACAGACTCGTTCATTCAAATCTCGTTCACTAAAATGAACTAATCTTTTTTTGTGTCATTTTGTTCGTTTGAACTAGGCTGGTTATTGCGGCGCTGCAGCCCTCTAGTGGGCGATTAAAAACCAGCACTGTTCTCAAACACAGAGGGCTGCCCGGCTTGCTTTAATTGACAAAGTATAATGCACAAATTCACCTCATGATTACTGTATATCATCATTATATAAATCCCCTTGGGCCCACAACCAAATTCAAACCATGTAAAAACCACAGAAATATGTTCTGTGCCTCAATCCTTCCATTTTCAGTCTTTCCTGAGTACACAACCAGACCAGCCATATAAAGGCTTATTATATAATTACCATTTTTATCTCTAGCTGCTCATTCATAGTAGCCTAACGTCCCGATCCATGAGTAAAATATTAATATCAGATTTGCGTATATAGAAGTAATAAGCTTGATACACTACATGAATAAACACACTCTTATTAAAATTCAACCACTTTATTAATAATCTGGATCAAGCCTCCAAGTTCTTAAAGAACTCCAGCACAGAGAGAGGAACAAAGAAATATTATCACATTATATAAACGCAGCAGTTTGGCAGGTCTGGATGCAGAATGGGCCACATCAGGTCCTGGTTCTGCAGACAGAGAAACAAACATGAGCACATCACTCTGAAACACTGCAGGTTGGTCACCAGTCAGGAGCTGTGAAACAACAGCTCGGCTCTGTTGGTAAATAAAAAGGAAAAGTTACGTTGTGTTCTCTGGTGGACCTGGATCAGCTGTTAGCTGTAAACAAACCACAGGTGTAACGCTAACGTTGCTATGTGGCTGTGTTTTAATGTTTGTTTTGGAGAGGAGGCGACCTCAGAGGTAATTCGGCTTCTGGTAGAACCTGTCAGGGCTCTGAAGTGGAGCGGGTCCAGAACAACTCTCATCAGCGTTTAGCTGTAAACATTAGCAGGACTAAAGTTACTGTACGGCTGTCTTAAAACTATAATTTAGCACAACATCACTGCGCTGTAATAATGTTATGCTTTATTAAATGTCACGTCATTAACAAAATAGCTATTTAATGTCAGTCCAGTGACTGTTACCTGACGGACGACCTGCCTCTCATTCTCCGCGCTAGCAGTCACTCAGCCTGCAGAATGAATAAAAGACTGAGGAGGACCGGTGTGAGCGGCGAACGAGGAGCCGATTCCTGCTCCACAGTAGGAGCCGTCACGTGACGACTCAAACCTGGAGACCCACAGTTGCTATGAGTCGTGAACTAATCAGTTCTGTTTCCTGTGCTGCCTGCTTACCAAAGCCCTGCCGAGCTGTCACGTGACAGATGAACGACTCAAACCCAGAGAGCCACAGTTGAGAGTCGTGAACTAATCAATTCTGTTTCCTGTGCTGACGGAGTCCATGCAGCTGCCGTGTGACGAGTGAACATAAGAGTCCAAGATCCTTCACGCATGCGTGAAAATGAACGAATTACTCACTAAGACAACTCGTTCCTCCCGGGTCTCACACACGATTAGGTCAAAGGAACGAAACGTTCATGGAACGACACAACACTACAAAACAACAGACCAACATAGCGCCTCACACCGCAACTCCCCCGTAGAGACGCTGCAAAAGCTTTCAAATTTTATTTGGATCACATTTCAACTTAAGAAAAAGAAAGATATGAACACAAACTGCAAACGGCATATCTGATCCATTTAACGTTACAGTATTGTCGCATTTCTACCAGGTCCCTGCAGCCGTGTGTGCAAAAGTGCGCTTTTATCAATTTGTTTAACAGGGAAGAAAAAATATATCCACAGCATGTTGGGATCCCTCATGCAACCCTCCCAACTGGAGTCACGCACACTACCAACTGAGCTAAACCTGCACATGAGTATCCGAGGATGTGAAATAATTTTACTATGTTCTGGCACGCCATGTAAAGGCTTAAAATATAATATTGGCCCGATGCCAGATTTGCTGACCCCTGATATAAAGGCAAGAAATTAAGATATTTAGGATAATGATGCAAACTCTTACGTTACATTGAATAGGGATTGAAGTGAGCTTACACAAACAGCTCAAGGTTTATCAGTGTGTACAGTGATCCACCTTGAAATTTTTATGGATTAGCCTCACTCATTACGCTGTCTGCCTGCTCCACTTAGCAAGACACATGTTTATCTTTAAAAATACAGAAGGTTATCAAGCTCAGGGTTAATTATTTTACCTGTGGCTCTGGAGCTTTATGGTGATATTCAAGGTGAGGGAAAATTGAAAATTTAATGAATTAGTTCTACATGCTGCATTTATGGTGGTTTGTGCACATAGATAGGTCAGGCGGGGGTTATCAGGATGATGATAAATCACATGCTATGAAGACATTCAAGGTGAGGGCAGAGCTGTTGTCCTCTGGGAAGAAGTAAGAGAGCAAAACTTTGCTTTTAAATCCTCACACCATCAGATCTGATGCGCCAACACTGAAACTGAAACATGCAACATCTGCATTCCCAGAGGGACTCAGAGACACAAAATGATTGAACAAATGGATGAAACCACGAAGGGGAAGAGACAGCCCGCTTTAGTTTGAGTTGTGTGTTGTTGAGGCTGCAGCTCCTCCCTCGTAAGCAGGAAGCCCTACAAAGTGAGGACAGAGAAACAAATGTAATCTGGGAGAAAATGAGTCTGCTTTAAAACCCTGCACTGTCAAGGAGTTATAGACAGGAAGTAAACAGCAGTGAGTTGTATCTGTCAGGGAACTGAAGGTCGGTTTGTTTGTGTCCATCACACAAATGCACAGTTCTATACATCATTTAAGAAAATAGTGTGCTGTCAATTCTCTAATCCATTCAATTACAGCTGTGAGCGGAAAAGAGCAATACATCTTTTAACACAATGTCCTTAGTGCGTTGGGGCTGCAGTGAACAGTTTTACAGACCAGACCTCCTAAATGATGAACTTCAAGCAGTTTTAATCAATTCTTGGCCAGTATAGTGCGAAACATAAAAATGGGATACACAGTTACCACAAATCACTGACTTAAAGCTTAGTTTAGGCTAAGGCCAGCATTTTCTTACTGACATTGCACATCCAGCAGACACCAAAAAGTCCTTGTATGTAATTTACAAGTGCTTTTATTTTCAGCAAACTGAACATGTGTTAATATTTGTATGAACATAAAAAGATTCAACTACTAAGCTATAAAGAAGGTTTCACAGACATGTGAGTAACAGAAATGGAAAAATGTGTCCCTAAACAATGGGGGGGGTCAAAATCAAAAGTAACAATCAGTATCTTGTGTGGCTTTGTGGTCCTGAGCAGGTGATGTCACATGTGGTCTTCCACTTTGAGGACAATCAGCTGCCCTTCCTGTCTCCCTGTAGTGCTTTCTCAGGCATCTCTCAGTACAACATCAGCAGTCCTCATGCCTCCTTGCAGCATGCCTAAGGTACGTTCACGCAGATGAGCAGGGACCCTGGGCATATGTCTTTTGTGTTTTTCCGAGTCAGTAGAAAGGTCTCTTTAGTGTGACCTTAATTGCCTACTCTCTGAATGCTGTTAGTGACTCAACCACCATTCCACAGGTGCATGTTTATTGATTGTTAATGGTTCACTGGACAAGCGTGAAAAACATTGTTTACACGCTTTACGATAAAGATTTGCAAAATTGTTTGTATTTTTATAGAATTATCTTTAAAATACAGTGAACAACCTGAACAAGGGCCTTTTCTTTTTTTGCTGAGTGTATATCTGTGTGTGTGTGTGTGTGTGTGTGTGTGTGTGTGTGTGTGTGTGTGTGTGTGTGTGTGTGTGTGTGTGTGTG
>JAPMOB010211234.1:0-66420 GCA_029875015.1 Lepomis gibbosus | reverse complement strand
CTGCCTTTGTGCAAGGAGGAGCAGGAGGAGCACTGCCAGAGCCCTGCAAAATGACCTCCAGCAGGCCACAAATGTGCATGCGTCTGCTCAAACGATCAGAAACAGACTCCATGAGGGTGGTATGAGGGCCTGACGTCCATAGGTGGGGGTTGTGCTTACAGCCCAACACCGTGCAGGACATTTGGCATTTGCCAGAGAACAACAAGATTGGCAAATTTGCCACTGGCGCCCTGTGCTTTTCACAGATGAAAGCAGGTTCACATTGAGCTCATGTGAGAGATGTGACAGAGTCTGGAGACGCTGTGGAGAATGTTCTGCTGCCCGAAACATCCTCCAGCATGACCGGTTTGTCGGTGGGTCAATCATAGTCTGGGGTGGCATTTCTACAGAGGTTGCCTGACTGCCATTAGGTACCGAGATGAGGTCCTCAGACCCCTTGTGAGACCATATGGTGGTGCGGTTGGCCCTGGGTTCCTCCTAATGCAAGACAATGCTAGGCCTCATGTGGCTGGAGTGTGTCAGCAGTTCCTGCAAGAGGAAGGCAGTGATGCTATGGACTGGCCCGCCCGCCCGCTCATTCCCCAGACCTGAATCCAACTGAGCACATCTGGGACATCATGTCTCACTCCATCCACCAACGCCACGTTGCACCACTAACTGTCCAGGAGTTGGCGGATGCTTTAGTCCAGGTCTGGGAGAAGATTCCTCAGGAGACCATCCCCACCTCATCAGGAGCACAGGCGTTTTAGGGAGGTCATACAGGCACGTGGAGGCCACACACCTTGACTTGTTTTAAGGACATTACATGAAGGTTGAATTGGCCTGTAGTGTGGTTTTCCACTTTGATTTTGAGGGTGACTCCAAATCCAGACCTCCATGTGTTGATAAATTTGATTTCCACAGTTAAAAGCTGCCATTGTTGCAACCTGGTAATCAAAAATAGATATTTAAATGCACCACAAATGTGTTTGTACATCACTTTTCAACAAGGCAATTCTTTGTGTAATATGTCAAAAGGTTTTAAGAAAAATATACAGTAAAAAAATATATAAGACAAAAGTGATGAAGACAAGAATTTAAGATAAAAAATTTAATAAAACAGAAAATAACTTTAAAAAATACAAAGAATATATATATTATATGTATTTACAATAATCAAAAATGAATCTCTTTTAATCACTAAAGTTTGATGCAAGGAGGTATAGGATTTTCTATGGCCAGACCCCACAAGGTGATATAATTGCTTCCTATTTATACACTGTTCTGGATCATCATATTCAAATGTGTTGACCAATTTTGCTGACACATTTGTTTAATTTATATGTGTTAAATGAAATACTGTTATATGTGCATATTTATTTTTACATCATCAGAGCAAAGGATGTCAGTTCAAGGATGATTTTCAACCAGCATCTATTGAAAGAAGGATGTGTCCTTGTTTACTTTCTGGATCCATGCAAACCGCAGTTCCTATGTTTCTAAAGGGAAAAGAAATTCAGTGACATCAAATCATAGCAGTGTATGAGTTGTTTTTTAAGAAAGATAATTAAAAAGCTTCACTGCAAAATGTGCTCAAAAGTGAAGACTACAGCCATGCTGCAGAACTACAGCAGTTCTGTGAGGTTGTATGTTGTCAGTGATGTTTTGAGCTAAATGCTAAAATCAGAGTGCTAAAATAATTAAGTTAAACAGGTATATTTGCCATGTTCACAATCTTAGTTTAGCATATTAGGATGATTTGCTAATTAGCAGCCAACAAACACAAAGTACAATTAAAGCATTGGACAGAATAAATTTGACCACCAATGGTGCTAGAATAAATGAGGGATCACCAAAATTATAACTATGAGGGGGGCATAGATGATAAGTCAGAAGCAAAGTGGTGGGTCAACTGCCTGACATTGGCACTAGCACAGCTAGAAATCAGTGATTTTTTTAATCAACACTTAACATGAGGACTCTTGTGCTAATCAACTTTAAACTTAAATTTCACACATTGACTCATACAGCAAAAAAAATTACTTAAAAATTACAGAATGATGTTTATGTTACATGTAATCATGGTTTCAGGTATCTCAATATGTTTTGCAGGTTTTCCCTCTGTGGTACTTACACCAGATGCTCAAGCAGATGATCCTGCAGCTGCAACACATTTAATGAAAATTCAAAGTAGGATAAAATTAAAACTGTAGATAAATGTTTGCCCCTAAGTAAATAAATCCAACTTTGGTCTCCAGGTACTATCTTATGTAGCTCTGTTTTGCACACACAGACTAAGATGTGTAAAATCCTTTAAAAACATCGAAGAGTATGCTCAATGACTGGCTACATCAGTACCTACATTGACACTAGTACCAACCATACAGGTCAGAAACCAGAAGAACATTCCGGCACGATGCATGCTGTGTGCTAGCTCTCATGTTTAGATCAGGTGGAGAACAAAACAGCAGTAACTACAGATTGCAGAAAACAATCAGAGAGGCAAAACAACAATATAAACAGAAGCTCAAAGGCTACTACTCCACTGCTGATGCCAGGTGCTTGTGGCAACACCTGCAACAGATCATGGATTACAAGGACACCATCATCTCCCTACCTGAACAGCTTAAATTCTATTTCTGCTTAGAGACCTCCAGTGAAACAGAGAGGAGGCTCTCACACACTCAGAACATGCAAGAAACCCCAATTACTGACCCAAATGTCTCATCAGCTGATGTCTGATGAGACAACATGCTTTAAACCCAACACCATCATCACAGTCCAGTCTAAATGACTACAAGGCCCAGTTGTACTGACTCCAGTCATAATGAAGTGCTTTGAGACAGTGGTTCAAGATATAACAAAATGACATATTGCATCAGACAGTAAAACGTCACAGATGTGAAGTGTTGTCTTATCTTGTCATTATTTACTGATTTTCTGTGATGCCTTAATTATTTTAAAAGTGTCTTAGTTATGAGGCTCATGACATCAGTAACCTGCCAATAACTGATTTCTGATTTATAGTTTAAGCAAAATGGGAGAAAGGGTTCCAGTTTCAGTTACCTTTGGATCCTGAGCTGGTGTCTAATAATGTCTGCACCAGATCATTCCTGTTTATTGTCCTGAAAACCTCCTTGGTCACCTCCACAGACTGTTGGTTGAAGGTCTGCAGCATCAGATCCACCAGGTCTAACATGTCTGCATTCTCCAGTCGGCTGCTTGGGATGCATGGGAGGCCTGTCAGGATGTCACTGTCCTTCAGGAACCACTTGAATTGCTTGAATTCTTCCAGTTTTAAATGTTCCAGCATTTTCAAAAGCCTCTCTCTATCCTTTGTGACTTTTGCTGCCTGATGAATTCACAGCAAACAAACAAGAGATGTGATTTGACTATAACTTTATTGATGGACTGAGTTTTATAGTTTTACTTTGGTTTTCATCACAGTTTAAAATACTGGATGATTTCCAACATCTTATTGAATGAAAGCTGTGGAATGTAGAGTCAGACTGATATGACATTACTCACTTGCAGTGGAAACAGGTGTTCATCCATAGAGTATTGCTCTGTGGTGAAAAGAAATTAAAAAAAAAAAAATAGTGGCTGATTAACTATCTGATTTTAAACATTTAGTGTCAAGCTTATTGATTCATAAAGATTTACAGTTTTTGACTAAATGACCAACAAAGAAAATGCAATCTTGAATCTATCACTCTACTTATTGTGATAAGTGGAGGGGCCATATTTCACATGAAAGTGCAGGAAAAAAATTGTGCTGCTACACAACTTCGCTCAACACACATCCAAGTGATGATCACATTAGACACATTTTTAATGGTTCAGGGAGACCTTTCCTAATGACTCTAAAGCGTCTCAAGAGAAATGTTCTGAGGATCAGCATCGGGCACAATGGGGGCATCCCTATTGTCATGGATCTGTATTGGCTCAAATAAAGTTGTTGCACTACAGTGGAACAGAATTTGGCTCATATATGGAAGTGCTGTGTGTGTGTGTGTGTGCATGAAAAAATTATTTGGCTACATAGATTCACTAAACTCCAAATAACTCTCTCTCTCATTGGCAAAGAACAAACATTCAGCTAACAGGTTGCAGCTCATATTCACTGTAGCTAATTAATGTTAAGTCTGTAAGCAAGGTTTTGTGTTCTCTTTCCAGTCTGTGCTGGTATTCAGACAAAAATACAGAAGCACAGCAAATAGTTTTCTTCAATGTTTAGCAATATAGGCTCTGTATCACAGAGGCTCTTGCTTCACTTAACTTGTTCTCTACTTGCTCTTTCTGTTTTTGAAGACACGTTTTTTATAGTCCCTCATTCCCTGCCTGTATTTGAACCCCTCAATAGATCAGTGTTTGATCTACATCATCATTGTCATTTCAAATGAGCTTCTAAAGTGAACTGTCAAATAATAATCTTTTTAGCTTAAAGGTTCAGTGTGTATGTTTTAATAGCATCTAGTAGTAAGGGTTGCTAATTGCAACCAACAGCCCAGCCACTGCTCACCCCTCCCTTTGGAAGCACTTAAGCTGCTGTGGCAGACATACTCTGTCCGCTCTTGTGCAAAATAATACGCATGGTACTCCATTTGTTCAAATTTCACATATCTTCTTACAGCTAACAAACCGGATGACTACAAAGACGACGACAGATATTGGAAAACATTTAATTCAAAAAGAATTGTTTGGATTTTTTTAGTGCATTACGTGATTTTAAATCAAAAGGTCGACTGGCGTCTAATTTTTCATAGAGCCTCGGTGGGGCCAGAGAAGGTACTGACACAAGTTCCTGTTTTGACCATAAGCCACAGATGTTCATTGCTGAAAGGGCTGTATTTAAGTGTGGTAGTAAAAGGTGCACAAGCAACAGGGATCACCAGAGCTTTGGGAGGATTGTCAAGCAAAGCCAATTCAATAATTTTAGTTTCACCAGACCCAGAGCCTGAGGGGCCAACAGCAATCCAACATTTGACTTCCTAATAAAGCAAATCTGAAGCCTTGTGTAACTTGATAAGCAATGTATTTGACATTGCAGTAAATTGCAAAGTAAAGTCAGTAATGTCTGTGAGGGTTCAGGGCATCGGGGGGACATTGGGAATGGGCCATGACGTCCACCTGCTGCTTTTCCTCTCCCTTCCAAACATAGAGACAGAGCTCAGTTATAACTTTATGGATGAAAGATATATTTGTTACAAATTAATAACACACCACTCTGGATCTATTTCTCCAGTCTATGTTGCTAAGCTGGTAAGGGGATATACAGCTGCACCAGTCCATGTTGCTATGACCAGCCCTACTCTGCTTCTGATTGGCTAGTAGTCCTTAACTAGGAACTGCACATTATCAGGAAGCCTGGCTTCCTGTGTAGCTATACTGTTGGTCAGACTGACAGAGCGTAACTTTTCCACACTCTGAAATACAGAGTGAATTTTTTTCTTAATACTAACAATTTGAAATGTCTTACCTTGCATATGACTCATGCTTTGATATTCACCTGGGAAAAAGTGCAGAGATAAAGAAAACATGAATATGTTGCTGCTGCCTTTATCAAACAGAAGATGATGCTGCATCTGCTTAATGATGCATATGCAACAGAATGAAAGTGGTACAGTGTAGGTAAATTCTTTTCAAATTATTTTAAAATAACCTTTTCGAATTTCATGGGTCCACACTGGTTGACGGTCATTTTTTTGTGTGAGGCTGAGTGTAAAGTTCTTGTCTGGATTTTTAATGTAAACTTCGAAGAAATTTGGGGCTCTGCTTCTGAGCTTTAAGTCCTGTGAAATAAAATTAAAAAATAAATAAATGAAATGAAAATAGACTTTGTGATAGAGTTCAACAGAATTTTTTCCTTTTGCATGTTTTTAAATAAGGTTAAAAAAAATCTCAGTGGTAGTGAGAGCACTTACATCAAAGACGGCTAGAGACAGGGACAAGAAAAATGAATATATCAGGGGGTTCAGGGAGAGTGGCAACAGGGGAAAGATGCAAACACAGGCAGTCACAGCAGACAGGTAGAGTTAAAAAAAATGTATGAGCAAAAATGTAATCATACTAGGATACTGGTGAGCCAGAGTCATGCAGTGAAAAGTTGCAGGCAAGACAGGTACAGATTCCTGGATACAGAAACCATGAGCAACTAAGCAACGTAGAAAACTGACTTTGCTGGTACATGTATGCTGGGCTGACAGGGAAAGTGAGAACAGGTGAGAGCGGGAGGGGGAAGTTATGTGACCAGGACTGGCCAGAGAGTCTAGGGCATATAGTGGATAGCTCGAGGATGGCAGGTCTGGGGAGTTAAAGAGTCAAATAACCTAGACGAAGTGAGCAGGCGCGGGCGAAAAGACAGGCTAAACCAAGGGGGTGGGCCAAAGTTGGAACAGTGAAGCATCCAAAGCTTGCATTTAAGGTTCTATGTAGGCCCAAAAATGACGTCAAAATTCTGAGACATCTGGTCGCACACGACAGATGTAACCATATTGCTTATAAATTCTGTGTGAGTTATAAAAAATATTTTGCCATCAGTGATGCTGCGTTGGTCTGGGAGGGGGGCTGATTTTAAAGAGTCACAATTCAAGTCAGACAAAACAACTAAACAAAAAAACCTTTTGTTGGTGCAGCTATACAGCTACCAGAATTTGATGTTTCTGCCATTGCTCTACATTATTGAACTATGCTTGTGCTGCATGATCATGTGCAGTAGACACTGGTGCCAACAGGAAGTAGCCCTGTAGTAGTATTTCACTGGACCAAAACTGGCTTTACTACTCTCCATTCAAACCTGCGGGGTAGCCATTAATACAGGCCACTGTCTATGGGCAAAATAAACAAACAACTAGACAGGTCTCATGACAAATATGCTGCTGTATGTGATCATCCATTTAAGATGAACATTTTAATATACAGCAGGTTAGCGAGTTGCGAGTTGTGCAGATGAAGTAGATTTTATTGTCATTCAGACATCACAAATTACTCATCTCGTTAGCTCAAGATAATAAACACTGCTCATATTATTTAGATATTTTTAATAACTAGAGATAATTGTATGTTTGTGTATGCGTATGTAGAGACAGTTTCCTACAAGAATTAAAGCCTGACAAATATTTTTGAAAAATAGGATGCCTTTAACTGGACAGTTATAGAGTGGCCTAAGACCTTTGTGTGAGACTTGCAGTATGTTACCAAAACATGTAGGTAAATTTAGATCATTTTGTCTTGTTTAAAATATCAAAAAACAGAGCAACTTCTGTTCGACCATACTCATCCTATAGTGTCTTACAAATATCTGAACCATAGTTCATAAATTTAACAGCAGTCCAAACCGTACTCTTGGAGAAACGTTTGCACCATCCACATCTGCCTTTAAGATGAAACGATTACGCATTTTCAGGGACCTCTCTGGATGTGGCTTTCTGATTACTTTGTATCCATAAGACATATTCCTCTTGTCCATTGCCTGAAAAAAAACAAGGTTACAGTAGCCAACATTTTTTGTGTGTTGTGTCTTATTCTGATCAGTATTGGTGAAAATAAGACATTCAGTAACCTCTTGTAGACCAGGATCACCTGGGATCAGATAAACGTGCAGTGTCAGGAATGCTGTGTTGGTCTGATATATTAACACCTTACAATTTATTTTAACTGGAATTCCAGCTTTCATCAGTACCGCTCTTGGAGAAAAAACTGGTTCAGACAGCTTGACATGGGATGATGTGACCTCAGACACTTTTTCCACAACATCTCCACAGTCATTTATGTGTAGGACTGCAAACTTGTCAGACATTTTAGGAATGTCATCTGCATAAAATACAAGACGACACTATTAGTGAGGAGAAATGTTTTGCAGTTTTTGTACATGTTTTCAGGAATTTAAAAAGTTCGTAAATTCCTTCATGTTCACTTACCAACGCAGATCCAGTGTGGCAGGTACACATCATCAAACCTTCCAGCAATGACTGTAATGTCCATTAGGGGACCTGCAGGCATGTATTTGATGCTTTCCATCCTCTCCATAGGTTCCTCCCAAGAGCAAAACTGATACTTAAAGCTGACCTTTTCCTTAGACACCCAGCGCAAGCCAGAGACACTGCATTCAAAGTGGTTTCCAGCTTCAGACTGTAGGCTAAGTAGTGAAGAAGAAAACTAGCGAATTTGTGTATGTGTAGAAAAATACTGTATAAAGGGATAAATATATTTTCCAAAAACTAAGGGTAACTGTTTCCTCTAGTTTCAGTTTGCTGTGTCAAGTTTTTTGGACATTTAGGTTAGGTTTACCTGTAAGTTGGAGTCTCATCTGCACCTGTACTGTTCATTTTAGGTTCAAGTTTATTCCAGCCACTGCAGTCCCGCTGCTGAGGACAATCATTTAAAATAAAAAAAGTTTCTTTTTGCAACTTTGTCATCCTAATTGAACAAGTGACAAATAACTGAACTGAATAAATTAATGAATGTAAGTGATTACCACAATGCTTCCACAAGCCTCAAGCTCCAAGCCTCTTGAAGGCCATTGTGAAGACACATCTGATTTAAAAAAAATTATGTTATGACATATGAAAGTTATTCTAAGTAAAAACAAACATACAGCAATTAGCAGGCATATGTACATGTGCTGTCATTAGACAGCATATAGGATATATGCTTCCAGATAAAATAACATTTAAAACAAACACACACATTCATATGGGTGCCTTGCTGTCCATATGTAAGCAATATGAAAGTAAAATAATAAAGACCACGCTCTGTATGCCAAATTTTTGATATTCAAATAATATTGTTTTTTCTCACAGCTTACCTTTAGATCCTGAGCTGATGTCTGACAACTTCTGCGCCAGATCAGTCCTGTTCATCTTCTTTAAAACATCACTGGTCACCTCCATAGACTGTTGGCCATAAATCTCCACCATCAGCTCCACTGTTTCAAATCTGTCTGCCATTTGCATTCTGTGTCTTGGGATTCTTGGGAGGCCTTCCTTGAGGTTAGTGTACTCCAAGACATGCTTGAATTTCTTGAGATCCCTGTCACTTAAATCTTCCAGTGTTTCCAAAAGCTTCTCCTGAAGTGATGTCATGGTCAGTTCCTGATGGATTAGGAGTGATTATATAAATGTATATTATTATATAATAATATATAAGTATTATATAAATGTTTTCAACCTGCATCTATTGAATGGAAGCTGTGATGTGTAAAGACAGACTCACTCTCTCGAACATTGCAGGTTGATGTTCATCTTCTGAGGTTAATAGAAATTAAAACTGAATCAGGTTTATTTTCTTACTACACATACACAGTATAATCAACTTTTAAAAGGCTCATTTACTACAAAAAGAAATAAAATTAAGCTAATCCACTGGAAAATGATTAACACCATCACAATTTAAAGCATTCAAATCCAACAACCCCGAAACTAAAACACTAAACTAATCATTCAGTTTTTGTTGAGACTGTGTAAGAGTTGTTGATTTAATTAATTATTTCATTAATAATTTATTGATCCCTGCCTCATGTTTTATATTTCCTATTGGTTATGATGACAGAGTTAGCACTTAAAGCAGATTTACTTTTATTTATTATGAATTAAAAATGTATTATTGGATTATGTAATATGACAGTTGTCTGTATTGTCTTACCTTTGAGTCTTGACCAGTTGGGGTTTGACCACTTCATCATCATTTCATCCATGGCCATCATTTTTAAAAACTCCCTGCTCACCTCCTCTGACTGTTGGCCATAGATCTCCACCATTAGCTCCACTATTTCAACTCTGTCTGCCATCTCTATCTGGTGTCTTGGGATTCCTGGGAGGCCTTCCTCCGTGTGTTTGGGCTGCAGAAACAACTTGAATTGCTCGAGCTCCCCATAACTTAAATCTTTCAGTGTTTCCAAAAGCTTCTTCTGAAGTGAAGTCATGGTCGTTTCCTGATGGATTCAAAGTGATCAGAGGGCATTTATGTAATTTCTCCATTATACTGAAGAAACATTCATTTCATGATTTCTATGTCATGAGAGAATTGTAACAACTAATATTAACCACATTATGCACAACCATACGTTTAATGCAATCAGATTTTAAGATGACTCTAAAAACAAAATAGTTCCACGTGTTTATTTCAGTAGCACCATCCAATTCAGTATGATTCATCTGATTTATTTCTGTAAACTGTTTAGTAATTGTGTTGTCTTGACTGTCTCTAACTCTTTGCCACCAAAAGCGGCAATAAGCCACTTGATCACATGTCCTGTTCACTTCTACAGCAGCTGAGATGTTTCTAGTTTAAAACCGCCTTCACTTTTAACCTGTTTACTATTCAATGAAAGCTGCGTTGTGTAAAGTGTGTCTGATGTAACACTACTCACTTTCTGAAACCATTCAGGCTGGAAATCCACTGAGGAGAAAGAAAACAACTCATTACTAATTCAAAATGAGAACATAAACAACTTTAATCAGATTTAGTTGCATTGAATAAAACATAATTTGAAGGATTAATTGCTAATATAATTAAAATCATCTAATTTCAAACTTTATATAAACTTTTATATTTTTATAGAAATCAATTACAAAGAGAGAGGTTGGACACCATATCATCAACACCACATTAATTTAAATGACTCCAGTTCAAAAGCCCTTTTAAAATGTGTCAAAATATACAATTTACAATTTATTTATTCGATGATTTCTGAAGTTAAAGTAATAAAAGCGGTTGCATTGCTGCCTGCCCCCTACTTTGGTCATATTTCTCATTGGCAATTAGAATTAGAACCCAAGCAGATTAACTGTGTTATTATGAATTATAAAATAAAATTATAAAATTTATTACAAATTTATGAGACATATGATTTTGTAAAGTGGCAGTTTTTGTCTTCCATCTCTGACCTTTGGGTCCTGAGCTGAGCTCTGACAACCTGTCTACCAGATCAGTCCTGTTTATGTCCATTAAGACCTCCTTGGTAACCTCCACTGTCCGCTGGCCACAGGTCTGCACCATCAGATGCACTAGTTCATCTTCACTTTTTACACAGTTCAGTTGACTTAATGAGATTTGTGGGAAACTCTTCTGGAAGTATGTGAACTGCAGCAACCGCATGAACTTCTTCAGCTCCCTGTCACTCAAATCCTTCAGTGTTTTCAAAAGAATCTGTTCAACAGCTGCCTGAAAAAACATAAAAGGATGCATTAAGCAAATGTGTAATTTTGCGATGGTTATAGTTAAAGATTTTTTTCTTTGTATTTAATCTGGGTTTTAGACAAAGTATAGACGGTGTAAGATATAATAAACAGTGTTTTCCCCTAGAATTTTTTTTTGGGGGGGGGGGGTAGAAACTACTAGTGTTGGAAAGGGGGCATATTAGAGACCTGTGGTGTTGTCATAGACGTGGCACACAGATTTTTACCTATTTAGGTTTGTTACATTCCCCGTTCTTCTTTGATATTTTTACTGCTAAAGTGCTGTTAAGGTACATTCACATACTGGATGACCAGATCATTGACAGGGCCACATTAAATCTGGCTTAATATTTAAAATTTTGCCAGATTCTGATCTATTTGTTCCCAAATTCTGTTTTCTATTTTTTTTTTTTAATTCTGTGTTTTACAATTTAAGCACATTTTGTCATAATAAAGACTGATGTGTTGGAAGACTGAAGTTTCAAAAGGAAAATTAGGGCTGACTCCTAATAGGCGAAGATGCAACGCTTCACAGCAAAACAAGGATCTTGCCATTTGGCGTTATGGTGGTGCTCAACATCTAATTTTACACAGAACTACCAGTTTTCTCCCACTAACTTAATATACAGCACATTACAATATACATTTCAACATTTTTTCCAAAGAAAAAAAATTTCAATAAATGCTTCTAACGTGCGTGAATAAATAAAAAAAATTGTAACCCTAACCCTGGGTCGTCAGTGCACCTAGCGTGTATCTGTAGTGGCAGTGGCGGAACACTTGCAGAAGAGATGGGGCACCAGCTTCACCAGTGTTGTGGCGAGTCTTCTGCACCTCACGGGACTTTTGGATAATTTACCACCATTAATGAACCACACAAAGAATATTTTATTATTGTTTTTAAATAGCCTGCTACTTGAAATAGACCCGCGAGGAACGCGACATGCAGTTGCCGACAGCATGTCATGGCACACCAGTGAATGGCAGGAGAGAGAGAAAGTGTCAACAATTACCGTCAATTTAGCTGAAAATAGTGAAAAGTGTAAGTTGAATGTAGAGAGACTGTTTTATTTGTATTATTATTATGTATTATTTGTATTATATCAGCATCACTTGATCTCTTGACTATGTGGTCCTACTTTATATTTTGGTTTTGCCAAGACGGATCTAAAATAACAGGTCAGTCAAGTTAACAAAATGTTGGACAGTTGTAGGAAATATTCCTTTGTGTCCCCATAAAAGAGAATTTAATCTTGTAATAAACGCTATTCCCACTGGTCTATCTTTTTAAAAAAAAAATCACATTTAATGAAATGTCATCTTCAATATGAGCAAGCATTGAGATTAGAAACCCCTTTGATGATACTGTAAATGGTATTGATATGAAAGCTAAATGCAACAATAAGCATATACGCAATAACCTCTATAATAGAGTAATCTTACTCCTAAAGGTAAATTCATCTGGGAGTTATTCCAACAAATATACATTACTCCAAATTTTTAGATATCGAATACAAATGTGTTTTTTGCAGTGATGAACTGGAATCATTACAAGATGTATTTTTCCACTGTGTACACTTGGACACGTATGAAGATTTTATTAGGGGTAAAATTACAAACAACGTTCAGATCAACTGTATAAATATCACATTGTAAACTTATTGATCTTGCATGACAAATTCCATATACATAAGTGCAAAAACACAAACTCTTCCCAAAGTCACTGCATTTCTATGCAGGTTTATATTAAAACCGTTAAGCTTATTGACTCTGAAAAATGCAACAGAACTATCAAATTGTACAATGAAACCTTTAAAGAGAAACAATAACCCTTTGTTTGTTTTTCCCTTTTTCTTTAATGTTGTATTATTTCATATAGGCCTTGTGTTCCTCCACAGTTTTATAATGAATAATTTATCTCTACACTTTATGATGAGCACAAGTCTGCTGTATTTGTACATTTGTTGTGTTTTTTTGTTTAAAAAAATATCTGGTCTGGTCGCTATGTCATAACATCAGTGGTGGACATTACTGCTAAAGAGCTCAACCATAAAACCAGGTACGGTAGGTATTACAGTCCTGCAATACAGGATTTTTTGTGTCACAGATACATTTTGATTACTGTCAGGATGCAAAGAAAATTTCAACAAAGATATCAAAAAATGCTTCTGAAATAAATTGCCTATCCCAGCATGATGGTTGTAAGAACCATCCAATTTAAAACATTTGGTTTGTGTCATTATTTGTGATCAAGATGAGGATGGTTTTGACCTGCATCTATTGAATGAAAGCTGTGATGTGTAATGTCAGACTCACTCTCTCGAATGGTACAGGTTGATGTTCATCCACAGTGTGTTTCTCTGAGGAGAAAAGAAATTTAAAATGACTGAGTATTATAACTGATAATTTAACGATTTGACATTGAGTATAATTGACATTAAAAGGATATTAAAAAAACAAAAACACATTCACTACTAAACACTATTTCATCCATCCATCGTCAACCGCTTATACTGCGTACAGGGTCGCGGGGGGCTGAAGCCAATCCCAGCTGACATCAGACGAAAGGTGGGGTACAACCTGGCCCATCACAGCACTATTTCATTAATGAAATATTGATCCATGCCCACTGTTATATGATGATTAATTAAAGCAGATTCACTTTATCATACATAAATTATAAAATGTATTTATTATATATTTCTGAAACACATGATTTTATGATATGACAACTTTTTTTCTTCTTGGTCTTACCTTTGAGTGCGGAGCTGGGCTTTGACACTTTCTCCATCATATCAGTCCTGTTCATCTTCTTGAAAACCTCCCTGGTCAACTCCACAGACTGTTGGCCGTAGATCTCCAGCATCAGGTTGACTATTTCTGCTCTGTCTTTTGTGTGTCTCAACGTCCATGAGACGTGTGGGAGGTCCTTCTGGGAGACAACCCTCTGCAGGAACTGCTTGAATTTCTTGAGCTCTTCATTACTCAAATCATTCAGGGTTTCCAAAAGCAGCTGTTCAATAGCTGCTATTGTTGCGACCTGAAATGATTAAAATGTTCAGAGAAAATATATTTAATTTGGCCAAATTAAAAACATGTCTCTATTTGAATCTCATCAATGTTAGTGTGAATATGGGTGTTTCTGCACAATCACGCAATGTACTGATCCATTTGGTTATTGCTGTTGCATTTATTACAGTTCACATTACATTTACAATTTTATTGATTAGTATGTTCACATTTTCTTTTCAATTGAACCCAAAGTGAAAAGCTGCAACTCTTCACAAACATTGAAATGAGTCAGTGCAGGAGAGCATGTTTTATATTTATTTATATTTTAACAATTTGAAAAAATGGTTTAAAGCACGCTAAAAGAATGTTTATTGTACTTACTCTCTGGATCAGTGCAGACCGGTGTTTATCTGCAGAAGGTTTCTCTGAGGAGAAAAGTGGTAAAAGTAATGAGTAATTGATCCAACATCTGACAATAAACAATGTTATCAAGCAATACTGCTTTCTAAATATTTACCGAACACAAAATTACAGTTAAACCTCCTCAACAGTGACATACATTGTAAATTTATATATTAATAATTATAAATCTATAATATATTTTAGACTTCAGACGGTGTATCTTCTTTTCTCTACATTAGACATATAGTTTATAGTTTATATACTGTATGTCCGTATGCACACACACACACACACACACACACACACACTTTATGTATCACGTAAAGAGAATAAAACATGTTAGGGAACAGTTTTATGATTTTAACATGTTTTTGTCTTTATTGTCTTACTTTTGGCTCCTGAGCAGCTGTCTGACAGCCTCTGCACCAGATCAGTCCTCTCTATCATCTTTAAAACCTCCTTGGTCTTTTCCACAGACTGTTGGCTGTAGAGCTGCACCATTAAAACCACTGTAACCTGAATGTCTGTTGTCTCCAGCAGCTTTAATGTGATGTCTGAGAAACGTTGAATTTGACTCATGAAGACATAATGTGTGAAGTCCTTGAGCTGCCCTACACTCAAATCAGCCAGCGTTTCCAGAAGCAGCTCTATAATAGATGCCATCGTTTCTACCTGGTAAATTCAGAGGAAATGTTCATGGTGACTGCAACCATGTTTATATTTTTTTACTTTCAATTAATCAATTATCAAAAAATAGTTGCAATTCATTTTATATTACAACTAATCATTTAATGGATGAATTGTTTCAGTTTTAGTTTAAAGTTAGACAGATTACTCACTTTTGCAATCAGTGTAGGCCAATGCTCATCCACAGAGTGTTTCTCTGTTGAGAAAGGAACTATAAAAACCCATTAATGATTAATTTAACATCAGGCTTTGTAATGAGACACTATCAGACCATAAGAATTCTAATATTAAGGATTCATTGCAAAATAGACTGAACATTTACTTAATATTATAAAAATCATTTCTCAGCATTTCTCAATGTGTGAAAGCAACACTTTCACACACTTAAATGTAAATTAAAATAAATATAGGGCTTTAAGGAAACTTTATTATTAGTTCAATTAATAATATTTGTTGTTTTGATATATCTTTTTTAGTGTTTTAGAGCACCTACCTTTCTCTGTGATATTCACACCAAAGGCTTCAGCAGATGATCCTGCAGCTGCAACACATTTAATGAAAAGTGTTCTTGTAAGAATACACTGCGTGTAGCCTTTCTGTGCACTTGTTCTAACTATAATAATAGGTCCTGAGAATAAAAATATTTTATTATTTAATCATGGTTACAGAGATCACAGAGGTCAATGAGAAAACAATGTAATAACGACCTCATCCAGTCTGTCTAACTGTCTCTATAGTGGAGCAAAGTCAAATCAAAGCTATTCTAAAGACAAAGAATATGTGGCCTGAAAAAGAAGAATGTTTTCAAAGAAAAGACGTTGAGAGAACTTTAAAAACACAACATTCACAAAAAAGGATCAAAGTCAACAGATTCATTAATCCTCAGAACATTTTGCTTTAAAGCCCAAAACACTCACTTTTATAGGATAATTTGTGTTAATATTGTTAAATTAGCCACTTCAAAACAAAAGTACTGATATACAGAGTAGGAAGTAAATTCATTTATCTTTAAGTTAGTGGACACAGCAAATGGTGGACACATTCTCTTGGGTATTTTTGTGTCATGACATGCCTATATGGTGATGTTGCATTGCTTTGTCATATAAACTGCACTAAACACTTTGTAACCATGTATATGTATTATTATAGATTAATGTATTATACTCCACAGGTACCTCTGCAACTCTGACAAATTGCCTCACCGACATACAAACCTGGTTGCAAACAAACTTCCTCCTCCAACTTGATTAGAATAAATCACAGAATCATCATCGGCCCCAAATCACTCACAAAAAACACCAATTAAGTAATCTTTGTCAGCAATCTTACTTTTGACCACCACAACAACCATATCACCAGGACTGCCTTCTTTCACCTCAAAAACACTGCCCGACTCACCTTCTCTGCTGCCGAAACCTTGATCTATGCCTTTGTGTTACATCCAGAATTGACTACTGCAATAGGGTGTGCAACACCCACACCCTGGCCACATTACCCCACTCCACCAGCTCCCTGTTCCTGAACGCATTCAGTACAAAATCCTCCTCCTCACCCACAAAGCCTTCCATAACCAGATCCCTTCCTCACAGACCTGCTCGACCGCCACAATCCCAATTCCACACAGACAGGACACTAGAGTCCAGTTAGTTACATAAATGACCCTTAGTGCTCAATTGCAGCCAAAGTGGATGGACAATATTTACCAGATGTGAAATTTTTAATGTTGCTTTTTACATTCCTCCAAAAAAATGCACTTCAGAAACTGTATGAGGTCAGCAGCAGTGACATGACAAACCAGCCTGATGGTGTTTTTATTGTTGCTGGTGATTTAAATCAAAAAAATCTCAGAACGCTATTACCTAAATTCCACCATAATGTCCACATCCCCCACCAGAGGAACAAACACGCTGGACCATGTCTACACCAAAATTCCTGGTAACTACAAAGCCCTCCCCCGTCCCCATTTTGGTCAAAACGATCATATTTCTCTGCTTCTTCAGCCCACTTACACCCAGCTGATTAGAAGGGTTAAATGAACAATTAAAACAAGCGTGGACTAATGAAATTACAGCAGCTCTACTGGACTGTTTCAGGAGCACAGATTGGAGTATGTCCATCAACATTGAGGAGTATACATTATCAATGACATCATACATCAGCAAATGTGTTGACGTGGTGATCACTAAAACGGTAAAATCATTTAGGTTCTTGGGAATCAGCATCACAGAGAACCAGACATGGTCATCTCCGCGCTGTTGAAGAAAGTTCAAAAACACCTGTATTTCTTGGGGTTTAAGAAGGTCAAATTCCCGTGCCAAGTTCTTGTCCCGTGCCAAGCTTTTACAGAAGAGCAATAGAAAGCCTCCTGACTGGAAACATCACAAACTGGCCTGGGATGTGCACGGCCCAGGCCCAGAAGGCTCTGAAGCGTGTGATTAAATCTCCTCAGAAGATCATTGGTACCCATCTCGCAAGCATCAGTGATATGGGTGAGGTGCCCACGTAGAGCCCAAATGATACTAAAGGACAGTACCCACCCAGCCACAGCCTGTTCACCCTGCTGCCTTCTGGGAAGAGATATGGAAATTTCCGATGCCCACCACCAGACTGCAGAGCAGCTCCCCCCCCCCAAGCTATCAGGCTCTTAAACTCAAATTCATCCTCAGCATTGTTTCATTGATCATCGAATATATTTTATTTCCGTTTACCATTTTTATAATTGCTTCTATATTAATGTATATTGTCTGCTCTGTAGTATAAGGGAGTTATAACCTGTTATATTGTGACAATAAATGTACCCACCTACCTTAACCACTGCTCCTACAACACAAATCTCCTCTCCCCACCATTCAGGACCAAGCACCGTACCTAGGGTGGCAGAGCTTTTACCATTGCCGCCCCCTCCCTCTGGAACTCCTTACCCATACACATCCGAGAATGTAGCGACCTGGACTTTGAAATTGCTTATCAAAACCCACCTTTTTAGACTTTAGACTAGCTTTCAACCTCAAATAATATCATATTTCACCTACTGCTATTTGTTAGTTCTATGTTCTCCCCCATGCTTTTATGTATTTTATATATATGTACCTTTCTCTATTTTTAAATGTACATAATTACTGATTTTACTGAGAAGCGCTATAGAAATAAAATGTAGTATCATTATAATTATTATGTAGCAGTTATCTTCTTTATTTTACCTTTGGGTCCTGAGCAAGTCTCTGACAGCCTCTGCACAAGATCAGTCCTGTTCATGTCCATGAACACCTCCTTGGTCATCTCTACAGACTGTTGACAGAACATCTTCATTATCATATTCACCAGTCCGTCTGCCCTGTCTGCTCGGTCTGTCATCAGCATCAGTTTCCATGAGATGTCTGGAAGGCTCCTCTGGAAGAACCCAAACTGCAGCAACCACTTGAACTTGTTCAGCTCCCAATAACTCAAATATCTTAGCGTTTCCAAAAGTAGCTGTTTAACAGCGGCCATTGTTGCCACCTGAAAAATGATATATGTTCAAAGAGGAAATATGTAATGTCTTCATTGGAAACATCTAGGACTTATCTTTTACCTTCTAATCAGTGCTGCTATTTTAGATGTTTGAATGTTTTAAGTTGTATGTTTCTACAGATGCATTTGGTATTTTTCTGTTTGTTAGAGCTAAGGATGATTCATTTTACCTAGTTTCTTTTAATTTCCAGGTTGTAACTCAATTTAATTAATTTAAATGAGCCACTTTCTTTCGCTCAACATCAGATCTTGTTGATGAAGTAACTGCAGAAACAGGTGGCAGCACAATGCAGATATTTTCTCAATTTCATGTTTTGGATTTTGTTTAATTGTTTGAAAATCTGTTAGAGATTATCAAATGTCACCTTCAGTTTTGTGGAAAACATTTATGTTGATATGATTTTAAACTTGCATCTTATTGAATAAGAGCAGCACTGCATGGTCAGACAGGTATGACATTGCTCACCTTGTGGATCAGTGCAGACAGGCGTTCATCGACAGAGTGTTTTTCTGAGGAGAGAGAAAGGACATAAAAATGAGGGATTGACATCACGCAATACTGCCTTGTAAAACAATTACAATACAAAGGGTCAATACAAAATTATACTGAAACATCATCAGTTCCATGTAATTGATCACTGATGTTTTGCTGTTCTCTGGAAATTTTTTTAACTTTAAATTAATGACAAAATATGTTTGTACACCAAATGATGCTTCTCCTTTTCTTCACAAGTTAAGTTTCATGACTTTAACATGTTTTTGTCTTTATTGTCTTACTTTTGGCTCCTGAGCAGCTGTCTGACAACCTCTGCACCAGATCAGTCCTCTCCATCCTCTTTAAAACCTCCTTGATCTTCTCTGCAGACTGTTGGCCGTAGAGCTGCACCAATAAAAACACTGTGTCCTGCATGTCTCCCATAATAAGCAGCCAGCATGGGATGTCTAGCAAGTGTCTGTGTAACTCAGTTTGATTCAGGAAATATTTGAACCTCTCAAACTCCCCGATACTCAAATCAGTCAGTGTTTCCAGAAGCATCTCTATAACAGACACCATTGTTTCCACCTGGTAAATTCAAAGGAAATGTTCATAGGGCAAAAGTGCAGTTAATCAGCTGGAATGATGACAGATTTTTCTGTTTACATAGTATCAATCATCTGTGTTTTAGAAATATGGATGTATTGAGAGTACATCGGCCATTTCACACAAGATATTGTTGATAATATTTGTGAAACTGCTTTACATGTATACATTTCTCAGTAACCTCAAGGTTATTCATTTTTGTCCACTTTTATAAAGTTATTTCCATAAACAGGTGAGTGACTTTCTTTTACTATTGCCTAAATTACAGTGCCTATTGTAACTCTTTCAAAGATGGGGCTACAGAGACAGCAATGAGTCTCTTTATTTGACAACAGAGTGGCTGTTTAACTTGTATCTTTTCTTCTAATATAAAAAAGTAACAAAACATACCAACTCATTTTTATGTTTTTAAAATATTGTGAATTTCTCTCTCTGTCAAACGAATCAAGAATGTACTGTATATTCCAACAGATACAGTAACACATCCTTAAAATTATTAGTAAATAACATTCATGCTTAAGACCTAGTGTACATTATGTCGCTTTAAATTCAATTCTATGAGAGAACTATCTGAGGAAAATTACATTATTGTATTGCATTTCATCATTGTATCATCAATTATAATCTTCAAGATGAAGATGATTTTCAGTCTTCTACTGAATCAAAGCTGCACTGTGTACAGTCAAAATACTCACTCTCTGGATCAGTGAAGGCTGCTGTTCATACACAGAGTGTTTCTCTGAGGGGGAAAGAAATACAAAATAACTGATTTAACATCACATTTTAAAATACAAAGTATTTAATGTCACTGCTCTTTAACAGTGACAAAATGTAAAGCTACTTAAAGAACATTGTTTGAATGGTTTTGGGTGCATTTGTTTTTGCAATAAGCTCAAACTTAAAACATTTGATCAAACATTTCTACCCCAGCTGATGTATTTTCCCGAATTTAGGAGTTCATGTTTTAGGCTATTTGCTCTGGCAGCTGTGTCTGGTTGAAACGCACAAAAATTTAAATTTTCATATGTTTTTTTTTCGTTGCCTTACTTTTGGTTCCTGAGGTCATGTCTGACAATCTCTGCACCAAATCAGTCCGGTTCATCTTATTTAAAACCTTTTTGGTCAGCTTCACACAGTCTTGGCTGTACGTCTCCATCAGCTTCACTATGTCCTGTGCATTTGCCACTTTTAGTCGCCTCCATGAGATGAGTGGGAAATTTTTCTCCAATTCCATATTTAAGTCATTCCAAATGAGTGACTTGAATTCATCAAGTTCCTCAAAACTCAAATCATTCAATGTTTCAGAAAGCATCTTCTTCGCCGACATTGTGGTCTTCACCTGGAAAATAAAAAGGACATAATAGTTTATGCAGGATAAGATGTATGCTGTTTTGTGATTTACTACCATGACTGGAAACTTATCTCTTTCAATGCATTTCAATAATTAGTTACTGCATGTGGCTTTTCTCATTTTTATCCGTGTTTTTATCGCTAAGTTTACACAGTGTATATGAACAACCAAGGGCTCACGGTCCATTCACACGCTCCTAGGATGGTCCCTTTTCCCAAGTTGAGAAATTTTTGGAATGTGGATTCAACATGGACACAACTACAAAGATGTATTTAATTAGCATTAACAGAGGGCGTAAACAACACGCAGACATCTATGACATCTTATATCAATTTAATTTCTAAATCCAACACCAAAAAGGCAGTGAAAACTGTCAACATATGGTCTTTTTTTCTATCTTTAAAAAATATAGACTACCCCAGGCCCAGGCCCAGTGTTTTTATTATTTGTGTATTGTTATACTATTCTGTATGATTATTTATATTCCATGTACACTTTATTTCTCTTTTGCAATAAATATTTAAGGAGGAAAACAATCTGATTATTCCGACACCACGGCAATGCACCATCAGTTCATCTTTCCCTTTCCAAGCGCGCAGGAGAAGCTCCTGTGGTCCTGTGGGAGAAGACGGACAAATGCCGAAAAGTACTGGCAATGATGTTCGTGAGGGGAAATCCGATAAGGGAGAGATAATGGCGATATTGAGTTATTACCCCAACTTTGTTTTAAACTTTGTTGTAGACCCAAGTGCAGGACTAAGAGAGGGAGAAGACTGGAGTTAGATAAAGAGGAATATTAATTGCATTGTTGAAGGGATTTATATTGAGCCAGATAAGAGTGAGGTAGCGTGGAAGACAAGATGCGTACAGAACGGGTTGGTGACTGC
Source organism: Lepomis gibbosus (assembly GCA_029875015.1). Taxonomy (NCBI): domain Eukaryota; kingdom Metazoa; phylum Chordata; class Actinopteri; order Centrarchiformes; family Centrarchidae; genus Lepomis; species Lepomis gibbosus. The sequence continues at coordinate 44,334 of JAPMOB010211234.1, read as the reverse complement.
TGTGCAAAGCAGGGAGAAAACGGAGCTGAGAGTCCACATTATGAGAGGCTGAGCTAAGCAGGTCCAGAGCAGACTCAAGGATAGGTTACCTGCGTTCCAGGGAGAACAGATGGGATGAACGCTATTTCAGGGAGCAAAACTAAAACAAGTTATTATGAAAAATTCGCCTTTTCTTTCTCTGAATAGGGGGCCCGTCAAGTCCCTCAAACTTTCTAAAAGATTTTTTAATTAAAAGGAAATCACAAAATGCTGTTTAAAGCCATCAATGAATAGAATCAGGTGTGCAAACAAATTATTATTTCATTTTTTAAATTTGGGCAAATAATTAAGTGTCACTATCTTTTCTTACCTATATTTCATGGTTTTAATTGTCAGGCTCAAATTTCAACTCTGTTGTATGAAGAAATGATAAATGATATCCTAAATGTCATCTGGTGCTTACCTACATCAGGAGTATTGGGTACTATTTGCCAAAAACTTCAACCACATCGCATTTTTTAATAAACAAATTTCATTTTATTATGCAGCCTTCTGCTGTATAATGGCTAATAAACATCCTTGTACCTTGTATAATGGGGTTGGATCATTGTGAGAGGGTTGAATGTTTGACACTTTTAGTAGATGGCCTAATTGTAGACTTTCATGTGAACTGTCTCAAAAAATCCTAAATGCTATTTTATGTTTAATATTTTACATTACATTTACTCATTTGGCACATGCTTTTATTCAAAGCGCTCTCTCTGCTGTCTCTATCCTCCTCGCTCAGAGACAACTTTGCTCAGTTTGACCTGTCTCTCTGCTCCGGGATGCTTCCCTCTGAAGCAGCTGTGAGCTGCACTTTAACAGAGGAGCTGAAGTTAACCTTTGTGTGAATGTGTAGTGAGATTTATTTCTGATAACAAGTCTTTTCAGTTTCGGTTTTCCACCTCTGATGAAGAGCAGTGCGGTTGTCTCATTGAGTTTGCTTCAGTCCCAGATAGGGTCTGTGTTTGTCAGACAGTATGAATGGGGTAGCCTACTACCATATCAACAGAGCAATAACGCAGAGTAGCCTACTGCTCAGCAGAGGGGCAGGAAGATTTTGTTAAAAAATTGCAGATGTCAGAGAACACAGATATGTGGGAGAAATTCTAAATGTACACAAAGTTTTGAACCTGAGCAGAGAACCTGCTAAAACACACAAGCTATCAAAGTCCAGGAGTTTATAACTGAATTAAAACTAGGCTAATTAATTTCTCATTGAGGTGAAAAGGTACCATATGCAGATTTAAAGACTTTACTTCAGTCATGCCTACATGTGTTGTGACTCAGCAGGAATTAAAGTAAATGAGAAATGTTGATCTACAAGAGAAACATGCCAGCGCAATACAGAATGCCTGAGCCTTACTGCAATATATTGACCTACACCGTTTTATATTTTTACCTGTTTTGTGTTTCCTCAACACATGCATTACATGGCCTATGACATTAAATAATCACAATGTAGTTCAATGATTTGTAGTAAAGTTCAGTTTGACAAATGGCATAAAAAGATAGCCAAAGAAAGTTGATTGAGTTCCTCTGTGGGTTTTTTTGTTTTTGTTTTTTTTTGTGGGTCGATACAAGTAGAGATCATTTATTGTTGTGTAACAAATACACTGACTAGAAACTGACTGGCAACATTTATAACTTCATATTTATATCTGTTTACATTAGCCTACAATTTGGATAGGGACAATTCAGTAGTCGCTGAGAAGCCCTGAAGCTGTGAGCAAAGCGCTTTCTCTCTCTACAGAAATAGCCTATTATTGCGAGTAGCCTCCGTTCTTTGAAGACCTGAAAGAAAGGCTGCGTAATGAAGATTATTGCATGCATAGCCTATAATACGGAAAATATTTTTGATGTTGTTGTTGAGTTAGGCTACGTTCGAGGCTAAATAAAGCCCCGGAAAATGACCTGGCGACGCCGATGCCGCTCGACAGGAAGTGAAAGTGAAGATAAAAACATAGTGTTCTGCAAAAAAAATAATAACAATAGCGTTACCGTTTTAAACGAGCCTGTAGCTTTATCCGTTAGGGATGAACTCCATCCATTTCTTCTGATTGTGACAAAACATTCGTCGTTGAGTTGACAGGTCCTGATGCTGCGTTCCAGGCAACTCGGAACTGGGAAATTGCCGACCTCCAACTAGAAAAACTATCCTGAACGCCACTTGAAGTCGGATTTCCTACTTGTGAACTCGGAGAAAAAAATTGTAGCCCGACTTCACCAGTAGCAGCTGAAAGACGTCACAAAACAATGTCAGCGCCCATGGAAGCACACATTGTAATGGCAAACCATAAATTAAATGGGGGAAAAAACGTGTATTTGCACATATCTAAATCAAAATATTATATATATGGTCATTTAGTAAAACCTGTTCTGCATGCACATTGATGTAGAAATATGTTTTGCACATTAGGTAGCTGGTTACAGCAAAGAATCTCATAAAGTCATCTTTTCTGCATAAAAGTTATTGTTAAACATGCCAAAACATTAGGAAGTGTAACCTACAACACTGACTGACTTGAGGGCTACCAACTTATAGCCAGAGGGGAACACAGAACTAGTATGACTAGAAATATAATATCTATGACTAGAAAGGAGACAGTGGATCTAGGACTGAAAACAGATTGTTCCTCATGCATATTTGTCGAAAAAGATGGGAAAAGATTTTGTCATAGTTGTTTTGAATGTTCTGTGCGGTTTGTAAAGTGTCCACTGTTTGGCATTAAATGGCACAATTAACTGTCAGGGTGTCTCCAACTTTCACTCAGGAGCAAAAATCTGCCATTAAACTTAAAAGAAAAAATGATTTGACATTTATTGTGATAATTATCCATATCCAATGATGACATTTTTTATCGTGTTAACATTTCTGGCCATATTGCCCAGCCCTTTTTTTCCCACTTCAAGCATTGATTATAGGTAGTGGCAGAAATGTTTTGCCATATGCATGAAATGAAGTGTTTAATGCTCAGTTTTTTTAGGATGAGGATGCCCAGATTGAATACTACTTCATAACAGTGTACAATTATTTACTCATCTTATGCCAACCCAGTATTAACAGCCTACATAACAACTCATTGCGCAGATGTCCATGCAGCACGTCAATGTAGCAAAGGTTTCCTTGAATGCTCCCATTTAGACTAATTGCTTTACCTGACTTGGTTCATGGATAATGCTAATAAAAACTAATACAAGGCTGCCAAAAACACATGTCCATTTTCTCACGCCCTTTTGAGTTACCAGTGAAATGAATAGCCTAACCTTGCTCACTGGACTTGAACATAAACAAAAGTTAACACATTAATTTACAGTGATCTAAATAAAACTATTGACAATGGGTAATATCTTAGGATAGGCTAAGAAAAGGATATATATTAGTTTAATTTTGCCATAGGGGTTTAGAATGGTTGAATTTGGATTAGACTGTTTGGATTTGTGAAAATTGAAGTGGAGCACATATAGCTCTTTTTTACTATTATTGTGGATACATTTTCCTAGTAAAGACAGAATTCATTGTCAGTGCCATCAGCAATTAGGCTACATGTTTCAAAAATGTGTTAGTGTAAATGCATTGCCAGAACAGGTGTGCATTATTGTTTCTGCGTACACTTCACACAGTGAACAATAAACATCCATGTCTTTTTCAAACTCAAGAAGATAAGGACTTGGTGGACATGATGTTATAAGAAACTTAGCATACCTTACTTTATTGGTAAGTTAGATATTTGTATGGTTAGTTAACCCATTAAATTTCCATAGGAACATAGGCCATCGACGAAGCTCTTCCATCCTCTCCGGTCTTGCGCCCTCCTCTCCAGATACTGCCACGTCAGCCCTTCTTTGTTCATCTCCTGTTCTGTGGTTCTTCTCCAGGTAGTTCTTGGTCTGCCTCCCTTCCTCCTGCCCTGTGGGTTCCACGTAAGTGCCTGTTTAGTGATTGATTTCTTTCTCCCGAGTGTGTGCCCTATCCACTTCCATTTCCTCCGAATTTGCATTTCTATTGGGTCTTGTTTGGTGAGTTCCCACATGATGGCGTTAGAGATGATGTTAGGCCATTCCTAGAAGGCATCTGAGGCACTGGTTGGTGGAGGTCTGCAGCTTATGAAGTATGGTGGTGGTAATTCTCCAGGTTTCAGAGCCATAAAGTAGAGTGTTTTTTATGTTTGAGTTAAAGATTTGCAGTTTGGTCTTGAGTGACAAATACTGTTTAGCATGCTGAATGTTGTCCTTGCTTTTCCGATCCTGGCTTGAACATCATCCTCCATGCCACCTTCCCCTAAAATGAGGTATGTGAAGCTGTTTACATCCTCTAGTGCATTTTGATCCATGGTTATGGGTGTGCTGTTCTTGCTTTTGATATGCAATAATTTAGTTTTTGATGAGTTTATTTTGAGTCCGAGCTGTTGGTATGTGTGAGCCAGTAATGCCAGATCATCAGCGAAATCAAGATTTTCTAGCTGCTCAGTCAAGCTCCACTGTATGCCGGTTTGTCTATTGTTGGTTGTTTCTTTCATCACCCATGCAAAGGAGGAAAAGAAAGGGTGAGAGCAGGCACCCTTACCGGGACCGCAAATGTCTCAATATACATCCTTCATGGAGGACTTGACATCTCGTCCCTTGGTAGGTGCTCCTTATGATGATAATGAGCTTTGCTGGTCCCATAATGAGCCATCAGTTTCCACAGACTTTCCCTATCCACACTGTCAAAGGCTTTTTAAAAAATCTATGAAATTCACATAAACAGGTGAATTCCATTCAATGGATTGTTAAATAGAAATTCTGAGGGTGGCAATTTGGTCTCCACAGGATCTGTTGTTCCTGAAGCCAGCCTGGTTTTCCCTCAGTTTCTTATCGGCCCCCTCCTGGAGCCTCTTGAGCAGGATATGATTGAGCACCTTCCCAGTTGTTAACATTATTCCTCTGTAGTTTTGGCACTGCCGGAGGTCTCCTTTCTTGGGGATGTGGCTAACTCTCCAGTCAGCTGGGACATTTTCTTCCTCCCAGATGGTTTTCAAGAGATGGTAGAGGATGTTGGTGGAGGTTTCTGTCGGTTTTAAGAGCTTCTGCTGGAATCCCGTCTAGTCCCTCTGCTTTCCCTCCTTTCAAGGCCTTAATAGCTTTTCTAATTTCCATTTTGGTGGGGGTTGCAGTTAATCTCCAATGGGTTTGAGGCTATTGTAATATCTGCTGTCAGTTGAGGAAGCTGCCTGGTGAAAAGGTCTCTGACGTGTTCAGTCCATTTAGATATTTGTATGGAAGACTCCAAATATTTTTACAATTCAAGTTGTCAACAAATCTAGACAAATATGACACAGCAGGAGGGATACTATATATCTTTATGAAATCATTCACGTAAGTTACAATTAGTATTTCTCAAAGTAGTAGTACCTCCCAGAGACTGTAAAAGTTCCCATCTGTTAGCTGTGTACATCCAGTAACATCCAGACCTACTATTTGAAATAGTGGAAATACGCTCAGTAGTTAAACCAAACCTTGTTGTTTGGGTTCTGCACACGTTATGGGTAATGAGAAAGTGGACAAACTAGCCAAATGAGCTTGAAAGAAACCATAGAGATCATAATTAAACTTAAAAATCAGAGGGAAAGGTTGTTGCAAGGAATAAAATCAGCATAGAGTGGCAGTAGAACAGGGATCAGGAGATAAGAGGAAGACAACTAAATGCAATGAGGAAAACAGGGAAGGAAATAGAAAAGAGGAAGTAGTAACATTTTATTATAAGGAAGTATCCAACTGGACTCTGTGAGAATTGTCCAGTAAACAGTAAACCATGTTATTGTTAGTTGTAGGAAATTTACCTCAGAAAGAAAGCACATGATGGAGGGAATAAGATAAGAAAGACTTTATTGATCCTACACTGGGGAAATTCGCTTCCTACTGTAGCTCTGGATACAACACAACAGACAAGAAAATAACACATTAGATAAAAATAGAATAGAAAAAAATACAAAATATAATAGAAAATAAAAGTTATGTGTACACTATAAACCTTTTTTTATGAAGATGTGATTGAAAAAATCAGGGATAACAGGAGCAGGCTTAAATGACATACTGGAGTGTGATGGAAGCAGACAGGGCAGGAAGTGTCTGGTCAGCTTTCTTAAAAAATACAGGGCTGATTTAAAAATCTGTAAAATAAATAAATAAATAAACGAAGGAAAAAAAGAAAATCTGTGTGGAGTTAGTTCTAACTCCAGAAGATGGCAGTAATAGAACACCAACGATGTAACCTGCAAGAAGAAGAAAAGGAAGACAAACACTGACAGGTGATTCTAGAGGCTTTAAAGTTTTAGATCGTGTAACTTTAAGTGTATTCGTTAATGTGCCATGTGGTGCAGTAACGTTAACGGTATTCATTCAGTTTCCAGTGTTCATTTGCGTTAAATGTCATGTTCTGTAAATTAGGCTACATTATTTTTGCTAACCTCGAGCCGTGGAGTTAACGTCACCTAGCTAGCAGGGAGTCAGCCTTCACATTTGTGTTTGTTTAAACAGTTATTAATGTAGATTTGTGGGTCCTGGCAGAGACGTTATATAGAGATCCTGGTCCTGAAGACCAACGTGGAGTCTTGCCTGGCTGTTAAAGGAAAAATTCACCTGAAAACAGATGTGTGACAGTAAGTCATTATCTACGTTAGTTAGCATAGCTTTAGCTTTGTTGTGGACGTCTCATGATGCTGCAACCGACTGTGTGATCTTTAATTGTATTGTTTGAAAAAGTCTTAATAAAAGTCACTGCAAATTTTTGACAATTTTAGTAACTCTCTTCAGTTAGCTACCAGTAAATTATGTGTATAAATGTGGTTGCGCATTCTGCCCTAACTAATAAAACTATTATTGTGTTTAAACTAAGGTCTTTCTGCAGTCTGTTATCCATAAAGCTTTGTTTTGAGTCTTGGCTGAGACCCTCTACTATCTTTAAGAGCTCAAAACATACATAACATTGTTTTATATGCTTAAGACGTAATACTTTCAGCTGTGAACCATGTTTAATTACAATTACGTCCTTTTGCTCTAAATATGTGATATGTGTTGACGTTTTTATATAGAGTCTATGGTGTTGACACTGCTTTTAGCAAGCACTACACATCCAAACTCCCCAAATGTGAGTTGTGTATTTGTATTTCTGTCACCGGCGTTTATTAGAATTTGGTCAACTTTGGGATGTATTTGATTCCAAATTAAAATCACTATGTATAATTACATACATTTCTTTTCTTGTGAATGTTTTGTGCCCATATAACATAAAAACACGAAACTTATTTGGTGTAATAGCAATGCTTTATGGTCATTTCCATGTATTGTCTTCATTAAATGTAGCCTACAAGCCTAGTTTGTCACAAATTGAATGAGTTACCACAAAGAGGAAATAATGCCAATGACAACAAAGCAGGATTATGGGAGACATGGTGAATATTTATCAAAATGTATTACCAGCATTATACATGTGCTAAAAATAAATAAAAGTCATTATGCCAGAGTTACCCTTTTATTTCAATCAGTCTATTTTTCTTTATTGCCCCGCATTTGGTTTGCAGGAAGATTGCATTAATCAGTCACATATGAATTAAAAAACATCTCTTAGAAATAATTAAACACCACACCAAAGCAAAAAATAAAAAAGATACTTGAATCTACAGGCAACTAATCCCTAAACACTCAAAGGCTAAATAATTCTCCAGAAAAGTACAATGGGAAGGAAAGCCTACTTTGACAGAAAAAATATGATTTAGTCCATTCAGTGTATCCTGCTGCAACCTTAAAGCAATAGCCAATAATTTCAACTCCCCAAACAATAGATATTCAGAGGTGAACCTGACTTCTTCCTATAAATTTACTGCCTTTATATTATTTGTTGTAGTACTCCGATATGTCATTGCTTCCTAACCCAGATAGTTACTTTCTTATTTCTGTAAGCTGTCTCTTACCTGATAGAATGAGCTTCCTTTCTGTTAAGATACTTTATATGACTAATTGCATTTTTAATGACTTTTGCTTTTTAAATCTACAGGAGTGTGGCGAAAATGACTTGTACTTTCCACCTCCTGGTTTCCCGCAGTGACTTCTACCATGTCCGTTTTCTGCTTATCTTGTCTCGGCAATCCCTGTTGCTCAGAGCTCTCAGCACTGGGCCCCAGATCAGCCGCAGCCTTCAAGAGAGCTACAGGCTTCTGCAACTGCCTGACCAGGGACATAGCAGTCCTGGGCAGGTGAAAGAGGCCTACTTGCGCCTAGCTAAGCTTTACCACCCAGACTCTGGGGCTCCGACTGCAGACGCAGTGCTGTTTGCTCGGGTGGAGGAGGCCTACCGTGCTGTGCTGGCGCATCAGACCAAGACAAAGCAACCTGATGGAGGAAAGGAAGCAGAAGAGGAGGAGTCCAGAGGTACAGCACTTCCACACAGACACTACCTCAGCTATGAGGGTGTGGGTTCAGGCACACCGAGCCAGCGTGAGCGTCAGTATCGACAGATTCGTATTGACCGGGCATCTGAGCAGGTTTTGAATTACCGACAGAGGGAGCATGAGAAGGCAGCTGCTGCAGAGGGTGCACTGGTGGAAAGGGAAATGCGTCAGCGCAGTCGAAAGGTTCAGATCACCCAGGCTGTGGAACGGCTTGTGGAGGACCTGATCCAAGAGTCCATGGCCCGAGGAGACTTCCGGAACCTGAGTGGAGCTGGAAAGCCCCTCAACAAGTTTGAGCACAATCCTTATGCTGATCCTATGACCCACAACCTCAACCGCATCCTCATAGATAATGGCTACCAGCCTCCCTGGGTCGTCACACAACGTGACATCCGAGAGTCCACTGCTCAGATTCGAAATAGGTTATTGGAGGGTAGGGCCAGGCTCAGTGACCCCATGACCTCCAAAGAGCACAGGCAATGGGAGCAGCTGTGTGCATCTGTAGAGGAGGAGTTGGTGAAACTTAACAAGATAGTGGACAATTACAACCTCATAGTACCAATGCTGAACATGCAAATGGTTCACTTCAGTTTGTCACGAGAGATTGACCGCGCTGTGAAAGGAGCACGCCAGCACCGACTGGACCAGCAGAGAGAGAGAGACAAGGAGAGAGAGAGGAGCAAGGCGGAGAAGGAACAAGCCAACGCAGTAACTACGCTTAAAAATACCAAACAAGACCTGATGTCTTGGATGAAGGCTTTGCTTGGATTAACACACTAAAACTCTGACTATAAGTGAACAGGACAGTGATTTGAGCTCAGAGGTTTATTTGTTAACCAATAATTATAGTCCATGGTACAATATTTCACACAGACTTGTTCACATGCTTATTTTGGTGTATGTCAGAGACAATGGTGCCACCAATTTTACTCTGTGTTACAACTGTATTGAGCAATTGTAGTTGTTCTGACAGTAAAGTGTGAGGAACTGCATGTGTTGATAACAAATATTAATAATGAGCCAATTTTATGATATGATGTGAAGTTGTTTCTGTGAAATTACTGATCTGAACACACAAACCTACCTAACACTAACTGTTAGTTGCTATGTGACATTAAAAGTTATGGTAATTAAAAATATTATATTTCTTTGTTGAGTTTTATATTTTTGAATCTTGAAAATGTTTATGTAGCTCAATGTCTCATCCTAGTCTGGCAGCTGCTCCAGTGTTGCAGGGTTGCAGATGACAATGGGCTCCTTGCTTCTGGCTCCGGTACCTGCAGCTTCCCTGTGCAGAGCCTGAGCGACGGCCCTGGACGGATTCCTCACCTTGGTCCAGTCATGGGCGATGTACTGGTGGTACGGATCATGAGAGCTCTCCAGCTTCTTGGAGCGAATATAGCTGAGCATGATGCCGAAGGTGAAGAAGCTGAACATACCGACCACCAGGAGAATGTACATCATGCCCTCAGTCTGAGCGTGGGACCGGGCTCCTTCCACGTGGTGCGCAGCTTGCTGGGTAGTGTAGTTCTGTGGTATCGGTGAAGACAGTATACTTGTGCTGTTGAGGCAGTGCTGCAGGAAGGAGAGCAGGAGCGACTGCAGCTCTGTGGTGTTGATGTGCGACATGACTGACATCTGCTGGACACTCAACCAACTGCAACTGAGGAGGAAGAGACTAAGAAATATCACAGCAAAGGTCAGCCTAGAATTTAAAAAAATATATGTTTTGCTATTGTATTATTAACACAATTTGTATTTTATTAATATTATTAATTTTATTATATTATTAATAATACAACAACAAAAATGATGGAGGGGCTAAGAGAGAGAGATAATAAGCAAGAATGAGACCCATATCTAACATTGATTTTAAATAATACTCATTTATCCAGGTAAAGGAAATAATGAGAGAATATATAAATGTGTATTTAGAGACACTTGTCATATGTTTATATGATACTTTTGAAATGTGTTCTGACTCCTACCCAACCAACTTCAGCTTGAATGCTGGATTTCTTGTAAATTTTGGTTGACCTTTCAGAGTTTGTTCTGGTGTTATGAGAGTGAATGTGAAATTGATTCCCACATATTATACCAACATCATTATTCAAGCTTGTTTTTTAGTAGAAAGAAAAGCCTACCTTTCAAGGATCTTGATTCAGTTCCTGCCGTCATTGGGCATCAGCAGACATCGATAATTTCAAGTCATGTGTCTCTAGCAGGACTTGAAGCAGCTAGTCCCATAACTAAACCTTGAATATAAACGTACACCTCCCACTTCTCTTAGTCATAATGTGCCCTCCTTCATGCTCATGCTTTTATTTGGAAGAGATATGCAGCATGTCCAACATGTCAACACATTTAATGAAATAAAGAGGTCACAGGGCAAGGTCAGAAGCTCAGTATAGTTACATAGTGGTGTTGCATGAATTAAATGGCTGTCCTATACTGGTGCAATCAGCTAAAATTAACAATTTTTTGTAAATGAGAATGTTTGGAGTTAGGATATTGTCTTTAGATCAGACCTCATTCATCAGTGTCATGAAAATCATAAGAAAAATATGTTGAATTGGCTTTAACATATATTTAACATATTTATGTTATGGCTGCATGTGGCAAAGTCTACATATTATTAACACATTAATAATGAACAAATATTAAAACTTGCTTGTAGATGTAGTTTTGTACCTGCTGAGAGGACCATTATGTTTTGTAGCTCAAGACTGGTGTGGAAGCCCTGTTTGTGAATTGTGTATGTGGTTGGTTGAAAAAATTTATTTAAAAAAAAAAAAACCTTTAATGTTCACATTTTGCAGGAGGAGGAGCGTGTGGTCATTTTCAGGACGGTGCCTGGCTGCAGTGGGAGAACAAAGCTGCTTTCAGACCAGAGGTAGTTTGGACAGTCTGCAGCAAAGCTCAGACTAGATTGAGTTACAACACAATCACCTCCAAATGTCCTTTAACTCGCTGTTGTAGTTGTGTGTGTTTGTGTGTGTGTCTCTGTGTGTGTGTGTGCTGCCTGAAATGTACAAAAAAGTGGTATTTAAGATAGATATTTTTTTACTCATATTCTCTCTAGTGGGACTGGCAGAAACAGCAAAATTTAGCCAAGAGATCAATGTTGTATTTTCTCCAAAACATTATTATTTTCTCCAAATTAACATATTTTCTAAAACACACAGTATTTGCACAAGAAATGCAGTGTCTCAACAGTGGATCATTGTTGACACTAATACTGATAAGATCATTATTATCTGGTTTTAAGTCTTTGCAAACACAGAAAATGCAGCAAGTGCCGTGGACAAAAAATTATACAAAAATATTTAGTTTATTCAAGTTTACTAATTTGAACAGATGTGGACTTGGACATACATATACATTTAGATTTACTAGAACAGTGTTGTTGACACTTAAATAAAGACATGCTGCTTAACAAACGCTTAAGGTTTGGGAGTGTTTACAATGTCATGATAAGGCTTCTCAGATACCTTGTAGGTCATGTTAATGAAACTGAAGAACTATCATTTGGTGTGATAAAGACATGACGGTTAAAGTTTAACACATAGAGACTTCATTTGTTACTTTGTCATTTTCAAATGATGGCAAATCATTACAAAGACAGATTTCTTCAGCCTTTATGTGGTCTTAATAGACATCAAAGAGAACAGTAGTTGCTACAAAGGTCCTGGGTTGCATACAGTCTATGATTATACCCTGCGTATTTACATGGTACAGTCCTCAACCTTAGTGAGCAACCAGTTTATCAGTTTGCCTGAAGCCATTTATTTTAAAATACAAATTTCCATCAATGCTGTTAGAATCGAAATGAGAGCATGATGCATACTAATACATTAAGATGTTTGTTATAGGGATATTTTTTAAAAGTATGTCATTTACATTTATTCTTTTAGCTGACGCTTTTATCCAAAGCGACTTACAATTGCTATACAGATCGCACGCCTCTGGAGCAACTAGGGGTTAAGTGTCTTGCTCAGGTACACATTGGTGGATGGGTCACAATGGGGATTTGAACCCAGGTCTCTCACACTGAAGGCAGGCGTCTTATCCATTGTGCCATCACCACCACTAAGTAATATTTACTTAATAAGTTAATCATTTGAAAGAATAGAAAATTCATCAATGGCCACTTGGATAACAGATACTTTACGATATGTTTACTTTAAGTTGTTTGGACACAATACTTTAAGCTCTGGTAAATTGACATTGTCATTTTGGTCATTGTATAGACTAATAATTAATACATTAAATCATTTATAGATTATTCAACAATAATAATATCCATTCCTTGGATTCCCTACTTTGAAGGCCATTGTTTTTAAAACCTTTAAAGGCATTTTTCCCCACAAATCCGTCCAATAGTCTCATAACACACCTTAGGCATTGCATTTCACTGAAATATAAAGGAAATCTGCCCATCACCTTCTCTTTGTACTTAACCATACAAGTTGCATATATGATTTCGCAGACCAAGGTGTTTAGAAATCAACCTCTTATACAGTAATGAAGCTTGACTCTTGCAGAGATGATCTTTTTACCTGGTGGATAAAAATGGGAAATAAAAACTACTATTGAAAAAATGCGATTTAAAGAGAAAGACATGCTTTCATGTGTGTCCTAAATCAGATATTGTGCAAGCCAGTAAATCTGTATAATGTCTTGAAAGCTAAACCTGACTCACCAATAGTGTTACTCTAGCTGCACCCCGTCACAGTTGTCTTTTGATTCTATTAGTCTGGAAGTATAAAAAGAAAGGATGAATTATTTAGATGTGAGAAACATCAGGCAGATAGTACCAAATTCACAAAAACTTTTGTGAAGTTATATTTATTTAACTTTAAAGTGTGTTTTTTCCCTTGCTAAATCAAGCTAATTGTGGTGAAGACTACTTTATAATTAACATGTCATAATTTGGTAGTATACTGTATAAATAAAATAATGGCACAATAAATAGATGGCACTAGTTAAGGCCCCTAAACCCTAAACCATGTATAGTATATTGGTTAAAGGTTTAAAAATAAATTCAAAATTAATCACATCAGTAAAAATCAACTCACTGTGCCTGAGCCTTGAGAGCTTTACGGGCCTCCCGAGCTTCGTGCTCCTCTGAAATCTTCTTATAACAGTAGACAATAACTATAATGAGCCACAGCTGCAGAACCACGATCAGCACGTACATCATTATCTCTGAGATGACTGCTGTCAGCTCCGGATTGGCTGGGAAAGAGGAACCAACAATGCTGCATTTTAGAGGAAACATGTCAAGACACTGTGCTTTTCTGCAGACCCTTGTCTAACAGAAACATAAAGTAAAGCTGAAATCAGAAGCAGAAATCATCTCAATGTTTAAGACAAGCCTGAACAGGCAGAGCCACAATGTTCCATCGTTAAAGCTGACTAACAGGCAAATACTCTGCTAGTAATATATAGATCAGAGTTAAAATATAGATTACAGTAAAAAAAAATAGAATTCCAATGACTGTGGTGATGCTCTGACTCTTCCTTGTGGGCCACCAGTAGGTCAAAACTTTTACTTATAGAAATGTCCCAATTATCTAGGCTACATTTTCACACACATTCCCCAGAGGATGAATCCTACAGGCTTTTTTGATACCATGACATTTGGGGCAGACATTCATGGTCTTTGTGAACTTTGGTGATCCCCTAACTTTTCATCCAGCACCACCCTCAGGTCAAAATGTCAATTTGTTGAAAACTTTGGTTTATCTGTCTAACAGTTTGGCTTTCTTTACAATGAGGATTACAGCCTCATAGAACCGTTATCATGGCTTTAGGTGCTATGTCTTGTGGTAAAGTCTAAAGATTCAGTGGACTACAGTCAAGGCCAATGAAGATTTGATAATACTTCCACATTATGTGCTTTTTGTAATTAGTAGTAGGATTTTAAATTAAAGATGCTTACTTGTAATAGAGTATTTTTATTTTGTTGTATAATTTTAGATAATTGAAGGATCTGAAAACTTTCTGCCTGCCTTTGCACAGGCACACCCCTCCTTACCTACAGCCACCACGCTGAGCTCCACCTCCTTCTCCACAGTAAAACGCTCGTGATATTGCGACAGGAGGAGAGTGCGATGGACCGTGCAGCGGTACATCCCTGTGTCGTTGAAGGTGACATTTTGAATGTAAATGGATCCTGTCTGAATATCGCTGTTTTGAGTCCCATGCCACTCCAGGCGGTCACTGAAATCTTTATGGAGGATGTCGGCACTGGGGTGCTCATAGTGGAAAATCTGAGAGAAGGGGAGTGGGGAAATGGAAATCTATAAATATTCTTGTAATCAGGGAAGGGTTGAAGATCATATATACCCTGTTTTACATTACCTGCTCTAAATACACTCTTTAGTACTATAACTTCTATGTATATATTGCCATATGCCTAATATACATTTACTCTTTAGTAGTTCCAAATCGTGGACCGTGTAACATAGTCTTCTTAAGCAGAAAAACTACTACAAATGTTTATTGTTGTGAAGGTTTGGTGTAAAGATTCACTTCAGTTCAATGTAACAAATGAATTTTAAATTTTAAAATTTGGAAATTCAAAATATGTACAAATAGATTTAATTGTGATTTCTTGTGTTTTATGACTGACTGCAGATGTCTCCCAAAAATGTTAAACAGCTGCTGTTCAGTTTCCAAAAGTTCATAGAGAGCTGACATAATACAAATGACAAATGTAGAGAAGTACAAAAACAGAAGACAGTTAATGACTTTGAAAAAGTAATTTAAGTAAAGATAAAAAATAGTTCTACTAAAATGTACTTCCATCTTTGGTACTATTCAGCTTGATGGCACAGTTTCAAAGTTGTAGACATTAGTATAGTATAATAGTAGTATATGAGAGCCCTTTTGCATTGAACCCCAACGACATTTAACAATTTTGTCACAGACTTGGCGAACTCACATGCATGAACTCCTCCTCTCCCAGCGGTTTGAAGTGCCAATCTACGGTGGCTTGGGCAGGGACCTCCTCTCTTATTTTACAGGAGATGCAGCCCAGCAGGAATCCTTCTCCTGCCACGGCTTCAGTCAGGGAGTCCACCTCCGCACAGCCACCATAGCACTGAGACACTGCATGAAAAAGGAGTGAAGCGAAGAAGAAGAAGCAACTACTGGTGAAGAAGCAAGTTTATTTGTATTTAACCTTTCAACAACAAAGAAATACAGCAATTCGACTTTTTAATGAGTATTTTTGATTTTGATTTCAAGGTTTCCAGCTGGTCCTATTTGTAGCAACCGGTCAGCTCTAATCAGGCTTCAGAAGTCTTTAAACGAGTGTATTGTTTTTATTTCTTGTCCTGTGTGAACTTACTAGAGTTTTCCCTTTGGTGATTAATAAAGCTTTCTGATCTAAAGTAATTCAAAGTTCTTTATAAGACATACAAAGAAACACAGCAATATAAAAAGACACATATAAATAGAATTTAAATACAATCAAATAAAATAGACAATACAAATAAAAAAGTTAACAAGATAAACATTACAATGCAATTACAGTGATTTACAGTTTATCAGATTGATCAGCCACAGGAATATTTTAAAGATATTTAATTATCTCTAAGATAATATTTAATTTCTCAGAGTTATAACAGCTTCCCTTTTCTCTGATGAAATGTCTCCTGTGATGGCTGCTGATTTTCTGTCAAAGTTTAATTCAACACCAAAAAATGTATATTCAAGAACATGTTGATGTGAAGTCTCTGAGAATGAGACCCTTTTTTTAGTGCTTTATGAATGGCAGGCAAAGCTGGAAATATCAAGTCCAATAGAATAAAGAATAAAACTATTATACTATCACTATTGTACTATCACTATTATTATAGATTCACTTACTTATTACTCAAATGTAAGAGGTTTTTATTTATTTTTTTTTTTTTTACAATTAAAGCTAGGGCAGAGAATTTATTTCAGAAGCATTTTTGTTATATCTTATTTAACTCTCTTTCATCCCAACAGCAATCAATAAATCAAATGCATGGACAAAAAATTTAACAAATCTTGTGTTTGTGGCTGTTGCAGGACTGTATTAAGAACCTATGCAATCATTGCAGTGAAAATGTGTTTTGGGGGAGTGGCTTTGGAGGGAGGAGGTGGGATTTTTTCAGTTAGATACTTGAAAAAAATCAAGCTGTTTCTTGCTAGCTTTTCAGTTGTTACCTACCCTAGCTTAAATATACAGTGAATGGGTAGTAATGTAACCAATGTTTTAATATATGCACATGTCATTTAGTTTATGGTCTATTGATGGTCTCCCTTTCATTGATTACATTTTAGCCCCCCTCTTTTTTCATTTTTAATTATTTTTTATGAGGAAGCTCTGGAGGACCCTGAAAACAAAGAAATTCAGTTCACATAAAGAACTCACTTTGAAATGTGCAACTTCAACCACCAACATCAATAGTTAAATAAAACTAAGGACATAAATGATTTTTGACTTACCGAAAAGACTGCAGATAGCAAAAAAAGACAAATGGCATATCATGTCTGCTGGAGCAACAACCAGCCGTTGAACTATTGGAACTTTCCTTGACGTAAACCTGCGTAGAACTTTCTGTGGCAATTAAAATTAGATCACTGACATAAAGCCTCTTGATTCCTGATTAATCCCATGTCCTTCACTTCCATTAGTTCAACAATCTTGCATGTCACATAGTTCAAAAAAGTGACTGAAAGCCTTCGAACACAGAAAGTATTGACTAAAAAGATGTGAGTGAGTTTCTTCGCTGTAGTTTTAAGTCTCTCCTGCAGTCCCATCTGACTTAAAGGCAGCTATATTTAGAGCTTGTGAATCCAGGAGAGCAGGACTTTGTGAGTGTTGAAAGCCAGCAGGAAACCTGAGATGATGAGACCTGATCCATAACTACACAGCATGACTGTCTAAAGCAAGACTACAGCCCTGTTTCTGGGAAAGTTTCTGTCATCCTAAAGATTTTCTTTGTTTTCCTTTTAAGTGGTTTTTAGTTATTAGTGAATAGCTTCATATGTTGTGCAGGCTTAGGGAATTTCATTTTCTTTCATATTTTATTACATATTATCGTTGCTGAAGTATATCAATGTTTGTCATTTGTGTGACAGTAGCTAAGTATGTAGCTGGCCATTTGTGCACTTTCCGAAGAGATGGTACACAACAGGAACATGCTAGTTAGCAAAATGACAGATATTTCAGTTTGCTTGTTGTTCAGGACCAGATCAGATGAGCTGGATGGTGATAAACATGGCTAAGTCCGTTTCAAATCTTCATAAAGCTCATGTGTTTGCATGTCTTTCATTTCAAAGTGTCCTTGGGATGTCTGATGTATTTTCAGCCTTGCTTTGTGAACCACAGATCTACAAGATGATACAGCCTGAATTCCTGGGGGTCTCTTTAAGATTGCAATATCACTCTTCCCAAATGAAATGGAAATTATATTGTACTTTTACCTCAAAGTTTATTGTACTCTCACTTGGTTTCATACTGATCTGTGTTGTAGAGCTTGCTGTTTTGTGGGTGAGCACTGTCTGTCCTTCAGCTGAAACATGGGATGATTCTTTGGAACACACGGCAAA
Source organism: Lepomis gibbosus (assembly GCA_029875015.1). Lineage (NCBI taxonomy): Eukaryota > Metazoa > Chordata > Actinopteri > Centrarchiformes > Centrarchidae > Lepomis > Lepomis gibbosus. Next base: position 26,293 of record JAPMOB010211234.1, on the reverse strand, counting down.
ACTTTGATTTCTCTATCTTTGTGGAAAACTCATTGACGGGCGACTCTGCAAAACAGGGCAGAATGGTCAGTTCAAAATAGATACAACTATGAAAAGATAATTATGCAGTTGGACCATGGCTGTGCATCAATTAAACTGTTAGTTTTTAAGAGATAGGCCTATTATTATATAAATTTTATAGGATGCATAGACTGTATGAAATACCACCAAGGATTTCTATAGTGCAAATGTATGGTTTATATGGCAATAAATCTCAAAAAGAGCTGTTCTGGGTGAAAAAGATGTGAGTGCTCAGATTAGGGGAGTGTTGATACACGAGAACAAGACAAGAACAATTTTAACAATTTCCCCCCACAATTTGGAGCATTATACACTTAATATTCTGCATTCTGGAGACATTTTCTGCTCCAATTTATGGTGGAAATGACTTTATTTATATAAAGGGAAACAAAATATTCAGCTGGCAGGTGACAATTCGTAAATATAAAAATATAACAAAATACAATGCAGTAATCAGCAGCTTGTTTTATTTATATACAATGCACATTTGTTTCTTCTATATTTAAATTGCATTGCATGTTTACTTATTGTGCAAATTAAATCACTATAGTAAAATTTAAATTTCTTGGTGCTAGCTGTTTTTCAGAACATTTTTAACAAATGCTTTCAAAAAGTGATGGGTAAAAAAATCAGACATTTCAAAATGTGGTGTGGACATGTCCCCAGCATTCCCAGTGTAAATGACACCAATGCATTCAAAACTTGTTTAGTTTAAAATACAGTTTGTGGTAGGAATAGTTTAGGTATTGAACATTATGCATGAGCTACACTGATTCAATTTGTCCGATATTTGATGTTAAACAGACTATCACAGGTTTCATTGACTTAAAGATGTTGAAATGTTCTCCTTGATTGTGCTTTAGGAGAGAAACTTCAGTTCTTCTGTTTCTGCGTCTGTTTTTTGCTCTTTCCTTTTAGCCACAATAATCATATTGTTGCTGCGAACTATATTCAATAATTGTATAAATCATTTCACAAACCTCTGTCTTGTTCATTTACTAACACCAGAAACATTTTGTAACTGTAGTAAATAGTTTCTTATCAGTTTGGATGTATGCCGAGGGTCGGACAGTCTGTCAGTGCCAGTTGGCCAGTCAGAAAAACAAGGCCACTGAAGTCAAGGCTGACAAAACATTCAGACATTGACTGAAGGCCTCAGCTTGCGTGCTAACTACAGTGACAAAGAGATTCACGTGATACAGCCATTTGTTGACGTGTGGCGGTTGATTTTTTTTAATTTTCAAAGGTGAATGCCTTGTCACATGGCAAGTCAAAATTAAATCCAGGCAGAGGCCATACAAATATTTTCAAAAATGTCACAGAAAAACAAGATGTACAGGGGTAGGACTCTATGTTTTGACAGCCAGGCTGTGTGTGTTTGTGTATTTTGGTTGGAGGTCTGGGATGTTGTCGTGTGATGTGACCAGATAACATAGTGAAGCACTTGGCTCTTGATAAGGGTCCTTGCCCCTTTTAACCTTGTGGTAACCTATGATTGATAATGACAATAAAAATCTTTGAGAGCAATCTTGGAAATTACATGCATGTGACCAAGAGAGGGAGAGAGCAAGACCTTGGGGTTGGCACACACGTGTGGGGAAACTTTAAGGAAATGTTGACATACAATAATTCCTGTGTGTGTGTTTGTGTGTGTATGTACTGTGTATGTGTGTTGTGTATATGGGGGGGGCTGCACCTCTGTTACCCTACACACGCATATACACAGTAAGGGACACACCTCCTTGCTCGCTATGCTGGTGATGTTTTTTTTATTTTTAGCACCGATCGAGTTTCCAGTCCCCGATTCAGCAACCAGAGATGCTCAGCAACACAACTCTCTGTATCCTGGAGCAGTTTCTTGCTTGGGCTGCATTTGTAACACAGACATCGGTTGCTCTGTTTTGAAGCAGAGCTCTTTAAGCGTTGCAGGAGGTGGCCACAGGGACTAAGAAGACAGATGATGCCCAGTAAACCTATGGAGAATTTGAAATTGCCTAGTCACTGTGATGCTCTGCCATCGATTTGAAAGGATACAGAAGCAAGATCAAACCTGAAAGGCAGGTAAAGGCAAATTCATTACAACAAGAGATGTGCACATTTCGGGGATATATGCTGGTAAATATGGTATATCCCTTAACAGAAAAACGATAATGAAATGATAACTTTAACTTTGTTTCTATCAGGGCAGTGGATTTCTGTTTAACGGCTTCTAAAGTTAGTTATTGAAGTGGTTTTCTTTCCTAAAATTATGGAAATAAACCATGATGGTGTGCGGGCATTAGAAATTAGATTAAAGTAAAGTTCAAGTGGTAGCCTACTTCCAGTGCCATACATTAAAACTATTGGGTTTTTAAAATCCACAATAGTTAAAATCATAAATTAATTAATTAGTTAGCTGATCAACACTTATGTGAGTGGAAACTATTTTGATAATCGAATCATCTATTACTTTTCAAGCAAAATTTGTAAACATCTGCTTGTTCTCATCTCTTAGTTGTGAGGATTTGTCACATTTCTTTGTCTTATGTGATAGTAAACTAAATATCTTTGGTCTTTACGAAAATGTGATTGACACAATTAGGGCTAATTATTTTCTTGATTAATTGGGAAAATAATGTAAAAGTGAATCAATATTGAAAATAATCATTAATTTCCTAAATCAACAGCGTTTCTGTGTATACATTTTGAACCCATGTTCATCATAAAATCTCTGGTTCAGGCACCATCTTAACTTAAAGTGTCTTCTCAACGTATGTCCTTTCGTTTTCAGCTACAGACAAGGTGACCGGTTATTGGCCCTGTTCAGTGTATGGTTCCTGGAGGAGAAGATATCCAATCTCTTACAGGCTGCATCCTACCCGTAGATCATGAGACCATATGAAACGATGCTGCAGGAGGCAAGGGGTGAGATGAACAACACACTATCTTGCCTTAACCAGTGTTAGAGCAATTTAATGAGGTACAACATGAGGCATTTACTTATCAGGTGACAAATAATGACTGCAGTGCACACCACCTCGTTAGACACAAGGGGTCGCAATGTGTCTGCCCATTAATTTTGGTCACATAACAGCTCCCTTCAAATTAACTCTGAAATTATGCTAAAACTGTGGATTTACCATGGATGTTTTATAAGATCTGTAACGTTAGCCTGCTTGTTGCTCATGGTGTACTGAGAAAAGCTGTTGTGGTGACTTCACGTTTATAAAAAAAATCCCTGTCGACTGCTGAAAGCATTTTTTTCCCTCGCAATAAAACAACTCAACTGTAACAATTTGCCCAATTTGTGCATGAAACGATTTGTTTTAAATTAGTCAATAAAGTATATAGTCAATTGAGGATAAAACTAACACTCGTCTGCCTCTCACGCCACATCCTCTGGACAGTTATTTTCCTGGATTGTACCACAAAGTTATTCGGAGGGGTGTTCGTCGTTTTTTGCCGGTGGTTGTTAATATTTGGCTGCATAATAATTGAAGTTATTTATAATTTCTGGATTAATGTGAGATATTAAGACGGTTGGTCGATTTATGTGGTATTAGGAACACGTCGAAGGGATCATGCTTCTTTTTCTTGACGAGACTTCTCGTAACCCCCACGTAGGCTACTAACGTTAAGTAAATCCCCCGACTGACTGACTTTGTTCCTTTTCACTTTTGGCTTTAAAAAACTATTATGTCTTACTTCGAAACGAAGTTAGTTACGCTCCTAATGCTAAGCTAACTTCGGTCGTTAGCTTTACATTTCATTTGATAAAAGTGTTTTAAACCGGGGTGCTTTTAAAGTGAAAATGGAAGACGTCGGCATCGTACTTTCACTGTTGGAAATTAAAGCCTGCTAGCCAGATAGTCATCTTTTTGTGAGCAGTTGGCCTTCAGAGGTCGGACTCGGGGGGGTAACATTAGCTAAACTTGGTTGTCTTTAGCTTCAGCTGGCTAAAGACTAACTATTAGCTGCAGCCGGCAGATGCTTTTTTACGCACCTAAGGATGTTGATGTGTTCCTGTGAAAAAGTGGATTTTAACATTACTCCCCGCACCGTCGCTCGGCTTGTTTTCGAGGCCGAGCAAGATAACAGAAACGGAGGAAACTCATCTAATGGGAGGTAGGAGTTCAACATTAACTTCAGTCTTCCCAGGCTGCACAGTTTCCCCCCTCCTGTGCCATATAATTAAACCTCACCCGATTTCTTTCCTCATACCCCTTTTGTCCTTCAGTGTTTAACTGCAAACATCATGTCAACAGATATCAGTGGCTGGCGGTGTTTCACATAAGTGTAACTTAGACCAAATAAGTGTTGAGTTTCTTAAGCCGAAATGTGCAGAGCAGCAACAATGTTGAGCAACGAATTTGATATCACAGGATCAGCTGTTTCTGTCCACTTACTTCACACTGCAGAAACATGTATATGCTTGTGTGCACCGTAGTGTTCTGCATCTGAAATGGCCGTGGTCGGCGTGTATTGTGCACGATCAACAGCTTGATCTGGCCTGTGTTTTAAGGCAGAAAGATCAGGCTTGCGTGGACCAAATAGTGAAGGCTGCACGGGGGATTATGGTGGATTACTTTGGTCAAACAAGTTCGTGCCAAGATTGTTCTTGTTCAAACAGATCACAGCAAATACTGTCCGACATGCATGAGCCCTTGTCTTGGAAGTGCCTGCTTTGAAGGCAAACAATGGAGTGACACACACACAACCCTTCCCTGTCTGAGGACACATCTGCAGTATGTTTTCATGTAGTTATGACCTTGGTAGCCTGTAGTGGCAATTAGACCTTGTTATTGGCTGTATGAGCTGTGTAATTTCAAGGGGTGTTGTTTATGTCTGCTTCAGTGTCTGGTAGTTTCTGTGGGGAGTTTGTGTGTTTTGCTCTTTCTGGCCAGTTTTAGGATCAGCTGTGTTTGTAAGTCAAGGTTTGGAAATGCTGGCATTAAAAAGAGCACCTGCTTTTTTTGTCCAGAGACTGGTCTTGGGGTGGATGAAATTTCTCATGGTGTCTGTTACTGTCCACTGTTAAACGCACAGTGACAGTGTCAGTCAGTCAGTCAGTCCCATGTTCATCCAGTGTTGGCTATTTCTGAGTTGCTTGAAGGGAGAACATTAATAATGAATAATGGTGTTTAAATAATAAAAACAATTCTCCAAACATGGGCAAAAGAATTCATATAACATAAACTACCATGCTGTAAATAAATCCTATTGATCAGCCTTTTAACGGGAACATGTCATCATTGTCATATGATACCTCATATTCCCAGAACTGGCAGGGGAGACAGTATCAAAGTCCAGACACGAATAGTCGTAGTCTCGCAATCATTTGTTTTCCTGGTAAAGTTTCATTCATATTTTCAAGAAAACATTTTAGAAGATTTATAGTCAGAGATAGGACAGCCTTTTGAATGCAAAGTTTCTGCTCTTTTCACTCCTCAGGTGTAGCTACTTCTAGACACAGGTCTGTCTTTGTCTGAGCCTTCAACTCTCTCAGACGAAGATCAGCCTAATAATGCAAATGCAAGCTTGAAGTCTGTCAAAAGGAGAAGAGTGGCGCACTGAAGAGAAAAAGTAAACACCGGACAGTGCAAGAGGTGCAGAGGAAGAATTGGCGAGGCACAGGAGCTAAACACAGAAGAGCGATGTTGGGGCATTTCAGACACTCTTTGCCAATATGTACAGACTAGACGACTGGAAAAGTATTTGCTAAAGAACACTGATTAAGAGGGGATGTGAAATTGTGTGAAAAACCTCCTTCCAGCTTCCTGCTGCATCATTTCTGACTGTAAGGGAACACCCACACCACCATTCTTACCACATATGGGGAAATGTACTTGACTGATTTGAAGACATTCCCTTAAGTTCACAGGCAATGTGAAGACTACCAAATCCTCTTTGTAATTATAGCTAGTGTTACTTAATATGTTGATTTATCCAGAGGGAGTACTTGCTGTGTTATCCTGTTTCTAAAAACGCAAGCATGACTGGATCATCTTGGCCAATCATGGGTCAGCCTCAACTCTAAAGATGCAACAAGGTCTTGTTGGAGAACTTGGCTGAAGGAGAAAACAAACCCCTGGAATGCTCTGAAGATGACTATGTCCTCTCCTGTGGGACCAGATGCTATCACTCTGGCTCAGCCCATCCCCGTCCCCACGCTGACTGTCCTGCCACCATCCTCCGATACAGAGTCCTGGTCTCGGTCACCTAGCCCCAGACCATTGCGTTCCAGCCGCCATGGTCGATTCCACCGCAGCAGGACCCGAACTAAGAAACGAAACGAGGATGAGCAAGGCTGCACTCTTAAGCGACAATGGGGTAAGAAAACACAAATTGTAATAGAGGAGACTGCAGAAAAGGCCACCATTCAAAATCGAAGCTCCTCGCCCTCCCTGTCTATGGCCAGTCAGATGGGGGGGGAAGAGCAAGTTCAGGACAGCCCTTCACAGGACCTCCTCCTGCCACCGTCTCGCTCCTGGTCTCGTAGTCCCTCTCCTAGCCGGCGCTCCCGCTGGTCCCTCAGGAGCCTGCTCAGCAGAGACTCTGACTGGGAAAGCTGCAGGTTAGTGTGCTGGATCATCCCAAAATAACCCATCCAGTGTTTTTATATATATATATATATATATATATATATATATATATCAAAAGCTGATGAGAACGTCAACGTGTGGAGTATTTGTTTACTCTCTTGATCAGAGGCTGAAAGTTTTTCAGAATCGGCTTAATTAGCCGATTACAAGGAATATGACTCTGGTTTTTCATTACTCTCAAAGTTACATAGTAACAAATTGAACAAAATAGATAAAAATGAACATCTTAATTCATTCAGTCAATAGTTCTAGCTTTGAGAATGGGCTCACTTATCTTACAGCAGCACCACATAGGGTTCAGTGGCTTAGAACGGAGCGTCAGCACTATGTTTGACTGCCTCAGGAGTATTCTACGTTTATAGCTCTGTAAAACCTCAGCCAATTTGCATTCAGGCCTTCTGTGAGCAGATTTGCTTGCAATGATTGACAGGAGTGAGTAGCCTCTCATTTGTGCGTGTTGGGGGGGGGGTAAGGCCTTACATCTGACAGATTTACGCTTGGTCGACTTTTCTCAATCGTCCCATGAGGTTAACTATTTTAGAACAGGGTGGCGTTAATTAGCTAATGGCTAAAACTGAGGACAGATTACACTGTTAAAATCCTAATTAAGTTGAATTGATTCATGGTACGCTGCTATGACGTCAGACAAAAAAATCAGGCCAAAGCTCACATTGTAGAATTTTGGTGATGACGTGACCTTTAATGTATTGGTATTTTTAAAATAATAGTATAACCTTTAAGAACAGATTACCTCTTTCTAATAAGCGAAACGGAAAGGTTATGTAAACTGTAAACAAAGAAAGTAAGACTGCTCTTGTGGCAGCAAGCAAAAACAAAGCTGGGTCGGTCATAAGGAGCTAGAGGCGGGGTTTTAATGCGCCATTTATCCTTCCGTTGAAGCATGACATCACCTTCAGCCAATGGGAATGAGCTCTCAGTCTGATGATGTAATGTGAGTCCAATCAGAGGAGGTTCTGGGCAGCACTGCAGTGGGCTACAGAGGGCATGCAGAGGGTGATTCTCTCCTGTGCTCCATATGAACAGCTGTGCCCTTGTCCTCTTCATTTACACATCATTTTATTGACCCAGTTATATTGTTTTGCAGGATATCAATGAAACATAATATCCACACGATAAGGTAAATCCTAACACACATACACGTTTTCAGAGTAATGCTCCAGCAAACAAATTCCTAGTTATGTAAACCATAATTCAGAAAAACCATAAAAGAAAGTAATAACCCTTTTCACACTTGGCACTAAAATTAATCTTTGGTTATCCAATCCTGGGTTGTCAGCTTAAAATTCAGAGCAAAAACACCAGGAAGCCTTATTGCTCAAAAAACATTTGGACTCTTCTCACCAGATATACAGTTTACTGACCTAAAGAAATCTAATGCAGCAGGCAGCTCCCAGGCTATGACCATGTTTAAGTATGTTTGACATTAAAGGAGCAGAATTTATGGTAGAAAGGGGGGGGAGTCCTGCCAATTTGTGCTATATAGTCTTCATAATCCTGTAATAATTCTTTGGTTACCATATGGTAAATGTAGAAATATTATAGAAACTTGGTCTAAAGGCCCATGTTAACCTAATCAGACTAAAAACACAGGTTTGTCCCATGCTATGGTGTTGGTCTGAAAGGTGTTAAAGCTTGCTATAAAGGCTCCTTAGACAGGCACAAAAAACTACTTGTGTCTATGTCTTCATTCGGTGTTGGCGGCCAGTCAGTAGACACTGCTCAAGGGAGATGTTATCAGTGATGGTGTTCAGAAAGGACACCAAGTGGTCTAAGTTGCTAAGCTTGTGTGTCTGTAGCTTCTAAACGATTGATGAATTATTTCCTGTATTTTTAGTTATGTTTTGTGTTTCCACTTAAGGCAATTGAGAAGAAGTGAGAGTTCTACTGATGTAAACATGTTGTTAAATTGTCGTAATGACAGCCTATCACATGTTTGGCTTTACAATATGCTGAAGGGACATGCACTTTTCTATCAGATGCCTTGTTTGAAGTGGCCTGGCTTGTTATTGAAGACAAACTCTATCTCTCACTACACAGGGCAATCAATGCAACTGTGTAATCAATCAGCACTAAGGCCAAGGATTGAGCAGATGTTTTTAATTTAAAATTCTACACTACTGTATAATGTGTGTATACGTTCAGTGCAAATATACACACACATTGTCAAAAACACCTGACATAACTTAGGTAAGGTTGTCAGTTTTTCAGAGACAGAATGTAACTTAGAAGGACTTAGTTGCAAAAGATGTTAACCACAGCCAGAAAAACCACACAGTGACCTCCGGAATGATTGTGTTTGATTGTAATTGTGACTTCTCTGTATGTTTCCGCCATACCATATCAGTGCAGCTTTGTGATTTCCTGGTTTACAGTCTGAGTTGGTGAGTCTTCAGTTGGTGTGTTCACATGTCCTCTATCAGGTTATCCACTTTTGACACTGACCTAGTTTCAGACTTTCTTCTAGGGTTTCTTTCACTGTTAGCACACTGCTAGCACAATTAACCCATTTGAACCCATTTTTAGTGATCAGTTTCTATAATCTTATGTGTTTGTTTTGTATTATGGATGTTGTGTACCTTTTTAGACTTTCAATTTTGCACCCTGTGTATTCCAGAGGCTATACAATCTCCTAACTAGCCTAAAGACATTGATCTGTACTCTCAGAAGTTCACTGGCACTGCTCTCATTTCTCTTGCCCTGTTGCAGTAAGAGATTTTCTATAGGCAGGAAGGAAAAGAGTATAGTATGTTTAGATTGTGTCCTGTACCCACATCCTGTAAAAATGGTTTTGCTTTTCTTCTAAGCTCCATTGCATCTTGTTTCTTTCCACTTACTCAATGTCCACCCAGCCCTGTGAAACTAACAATATTATTGGCCATTGGACCTCAGAAAAGCAGATTACACAGAGAAGACAGAATGGTGGAGATGTGGGCCTGGCTCAGCCCAGTGTGGATTATGATGTGGACTAATCCAGAGGAATGGACAGAGAGATTGAGGGTTAAGGGATTTTGTGGGCTGTGGGCTTTGGCCAGGTGGATTCACTGCAGGCAGACATGGTCTCTGTACACAAATTCTAGTCATGTTTTAGCCAGTTTTTGGATATGACGCTACACTTAAGGGCCTCCTCCTCATAGTGTCAAGGAATTTATCACAAAAAAATAAACAACCTAACTTATTTTCTTCAATTGGTCTATAAAATGAGAGAAATTTGAATAAAGTGGCAATGACAGTTTCCCAGAGGCCAAGGTGAAACTGCTTGTTATCGAACAGTCAAAAACAGTTCAGTTTCCTATGACAGTGTACTAAGAAGTACAGCAAATATTCACATTTGAAAACCCCGAACCGTTTCACCATTTTGACGCCTTTGCTTAAAAATGACACACACATCATTAATCAATCATCAAAATAATTAAACCACTAATCATTTAATTAAGAGGATGATAATCAATCGTTAAAAAACCCATGGTACCTATTGTGTTACTTTGTTGGAAATGCTACAGATGCCCACAAATGAATACTGAAACTTGTTGAGCATGTTTTTGGTTAATAAATAGAGGAAGCATGTAGAGGCTGCACAAGCCAGTATTTCACATGTGGAAAAAGAAAAAGATAACTGCGTTAGTGCATATTACTGCGACCTGCTGTCTGAGGTACTGGTCCCTTTGAATTCAGCATAAAACCCCCTCAGTTTTGACTCCTCAGTACAGCACCACCTCAGTGAAGGGGGGGGGACAAGGCCTCACTCAACACATAGAGCCGCCTCCTCCCTCCCTCCCCCACCCTCTCGCTCGTCGCAAAGGAGATTACGGATGGACGCAGAGACTGCAAGCCCGTTAACGGGTCCGGCAAGCGGCATAGTGGACAGCGGTCCGTCCGGTACCTGGGTGTGAGGCGCAGGGGGGTCGACCACGATGGGAAATTAACATCCGACCGCGGGACGGTGGACGATGGGCGCATTTCTACCCCGAAGAAAAGAAGGCAGAATAGCTGAAATAATGCCCCTGTAGCGCTTGGCTTGCTTTCGCTGCACAGACAAACACACCAGGAACACCGGTGCCATATTGATACAATAGTGAGCTGCAACGTGTTTTAGAGGATATCAGCTGGATCGCAAACGCCTCATGACATGTTCGAGTAAGTGATATGAAGACGGTCTCCTCTGGTGTGATGAATACCGGTGACTTGTCTTTGCTCCTCGCTCTCGCATGTTTGGTGTGGTCCAATGAGTCACAGCTTGCAAATCTCACTTGATAACATGGGTGGGACAGGCACAGTTTATGTAAATGCACAGCCGCAGTCTGATATTAGCTGTATTAAACTGATAGCTCGCTATGTGTTTATGTTCGTCCTGTCGGCACAGTCCCCCACCCATCCATCTATCTCTCTTCCCCCTGACCATATCAGCCTCCATCATTTTACAATCCAGTGCTTCTTAACTGAAACGATTTGTTTTGATTCCTCCCGACGACTCGTGTTTGACTTGTCATGTTTCATAATGTTTGTCCAGTTATAGTGGTGTAAAGGCGATTGCTGGACTGGGTAGTTTTTGGGTAGCCGGTGTGCTAGCTGCCCGTTATTAGCTGCTCTGTGTCCCCTTTAGGTAATGTGTGAGGGCGATATTAAGGTTAACCGCACCAGAGAGACAGCTAGAGGTTTATGTCGAACATTCTGGCAATGCTGCCGATTAGCCTTGTACATTAGTTTGGATGAAGGATTTAGCCCAGGTATGTAAACACATGCTGACACAGATTCACATCACGGTCCTGATCACACTCACACTGACTGACTGCACAACTCGCCTGTTCACAGCGGCCGCAGGTCGTATCAAGGTTTACTTAATTTAATGCTACTTGTCATTAGACGTGCGGTTCATGGATGAACCCCCAGTGTCACTGCTCCTTGTCCCAGCCATCAGTGGCCTTGCCTTGGGGATCATTTTTGACTCAACCGTTTTTCTCGAGAGCTCCAGCCACTGACGTCTGCAGCCGATAAGTCGACAGGGTCCTAGCTGTACATTTTCAACCCGCTTTAAGTGTTGAAAAATGCTTTTCAAGACAGACCTGTCCAAGAGGAAACCATGAAAAACATAGACAGACCACACACCAAATACAATATAGAGAATATTCTGTTAAAATGCATTAAAATGAGTTTTCAAAGCGTCTCAAGTAAAGTAAAAACTTGTTTAGAAGCAAATGCATTCAGCTGAATATTGTTCCAGAAGAAAGGGGCAGCGTATTTAAAAGCTTTGTAGTTGTTGGGCTATTCCTTTTGCCTTAATGTGCAATGTATGCAACTGTGGCACAATAATTTCCCCTTGGGGATCAATAAAATATTTCTGAAAGAGAGTTTGATGGCAGGAAAAAGGAATTCATTGTCAATAATGTAGCAAATTATCAGAGGGATATATGAGGAGAGACAGCAAAGCACTTGGGCAGAAACATCTGATTCATGGTGTCTGCTCAGGATTATGAAATGGACACTGATGCATATCTGTGTGTGTGTGTGTGTGTGTGTGTTTGAAAAACAGAAGCTAAGTTTGCTAATGATGAATGCAGTCGTTTTTACTTACAGATATATGAGGTGCAACCATGGAAACTGTGTTGTGGTGTAAATTTAGCTATTTTCATAAGTCACTACAAATGTTTTGGCAGAAGTAGGATCACACTGATATAAAATTGAGATATAAAATGTAAAATCATAAGACAAGTGTGTCTTTAAATTGCATAGTATAAAAACATCTGTCTGTCATTCTGTCAATTGACTCTATATCTCTGTCTTTACTCAAGTTTACCTCACGAAAACTATTTGAAAACTTGTAATTACAGCACAAACTCTCTGAAGATCTGACTTGTTAGTGTTTTATTCTAAAGGAAACTGAGTTCTGTGTTTTGTAGTTAAACTTTTGGATTGGACAGTCTTTATTGAACAGCTTTACCCTAACCATTTGGCTGATGTTCAGCTCATAACACTTGCCTAACATGGCCTTTATCTAGTCTTCTTTAGGCAGTTTAAGATGAGATGGCATGATATTATCAAATTGTAAACGCCTGCAGCCTTTCTTCATAGCATAACATTAGGCATTTCAGAGCAAAATTTAGCAGTGAAAGAGTTTGCTCTGTTCACATCTGAGCTAAATCTGTATCTGTCTTTTTTTGTCTCCAGTACGGCCAGTAACTCTCCTCGCAGCACCCCTGGCAGCTCTCCCTCCCTGCGGCGCAGGGTCCTTGGGGGTGGCAGGGCCAGTGAGATCGAGGGAGGAGGAGAGAAGACCAGTGGTGGAGGAGGTGGTTCAGATAGCCCCCTACCCTCCATACCTTCTGCTTCCTCCCTCACATCCGCCTACCCTCTTGCTTCTCGCCACTTCAGCCGCAATGCCAAGGTAACTCAGATTATCCACTTATCAAGGTCATTGTTACAGATGGGTGCTAAGCTTTAATGCTTAAACTACTGCTCCCAAGAGGTATGTAGATACAGTATGCAGACATGGAGAGGTGGGGCTAAATGCAAGAACTTCATATTGGTGCTCCAGATCAGGCACAGTATTGATATGTAAGCTTTATGTGAGTAAAAGACTACAATTTTGTAGCGTGTCCTTATCAAGACAAATTTTTATGATTACTTTGTCGAGTTTGATGTAAAACAACATTTAATAATAAGCAAGCAAACCATTGTGCACCATTCTTGCAAGAATTTTCAATCTATCTAGGGTTGTGCAGAGGTGTGCTGCCGCGGAACAATCAGAAAATACTATTTGGATCTGATTCACTGCTTTCTTCTCTGTAACTTCGCTCCTTCGTCTTCATTTGCTGTCTATCTCGCTCGACCACTGCTGCGCTCTCATGCTCGTTGAGAAGGGATCAGCTTTGAATTACGTGTTTACAATCCTACTCATTATGCCTTTTTAAAGACCAAAAATCATTTAAAAATGGGTAGTGAAACACATTTTAAAATGGAGAAGTGGTGATTGTTCTGACACCTTAAGGTTACATAAAACAGGCTTAGCCTAGGGAATGGACTGGCAGAATCACATGCACTCAAATATTAAAGTAGGCTACTTCACCAACCCTACTGTATGCATGCTGATAGATGTTTTTATACCTGTATAAAATCTACTGTTTGTACTGTAAAATATTTATTTTTGCAGATAAATTTGAGTACTGTTCACTACTAAATAATAATATTCTTTTCTAAAAATTTTTTTACAGAAAATGCAGAGCTGGTACAATGTAAGTACAGTAACAGCCCCTCATCATGCATTCAAAGATGCTTGATTTTACAGATACTTTTCTGTTTTTCCTTCCAGACAGATAGAACTAGTTGTTACAGTAAAATGCTAATCGTTGGTGTTAAATCATTTTGTGTTTATTGTTTAGGTAAAAAAAGTGTCTTGTCAGATTATAGTGCAGGCTAGTTATGAAGTAAAAACCATGTTCTCCTTTCTCTTTCCTGTCCTCACCAACAGGTTCTCAGTCCTACATACAAACAGCGGAACGAGGATTTTCGTAAACTCTTCAAGAAACTTCCTGATACAGAGCGACTTATAGTTGGTAAGTGGAACACATAAGTGTCAAATGCATGTTGGCATATGATAAACTCTGTGTGCTGAGCTTGTGCGGGGAGGCTACACCATTCACTCAAGAAGATTAAATACTCAGGAAAACCCCTCACATAAAAATCAACCTCTGGAACTGTTGAATTGACAATACTCTCTGTTAACTGACCACCTTTTCTTTCCCCTGGATATTTCCTCAGACTACTCTTGTGCTCTGCAAAAGGACATACTACTTCAGGGTCGCCTTTATCTGTCAGAGAATTGGCTCTGTTTCTACAGCAACATCTTCCGCTGGGAAACCACTGTAAGTCATACACACGCTGTGTACACTTTTGCACGCGCACAGTCAAACACACATCTGTTTAAACCTGGTTAATGTCACACCTGCAATCTGATAAGAAGTCCTTTTAATGCACTTGTTTGCAGATCAATATAGATACGCTCAGGCTCTTGACGAGATAAGAAATACACACTGAAGCATACACATGGAAAGTCTCTGTCCTTATTTATTCAGATCACTATCCTGCTGAAAGACGTGACCTCTCTGACCAAAGAGAAGACTGCCAAGCTCATCCCAAACGCCATCCAGATCAGCACTGACAATGAGAAGGTCAGACTCAAGCACATCAATATGTCAAAGAACTGAGAAACAGATAAAAAACACCCGTCAAATTTACTGTTAATGCTTTCTTCTTTCTTCCTTCCTTTCCTCCCGCCTTCCTGTCCCACGGATGTTCACCCTCTCAGCACTTCTTTACATCTTTCGGAGCAAGGGATCGCAGCTTCATGATGATTTTCCGCCTGTGGCAGAACGCACTGTTGGACAAGGTACAACCTCCTCTCCCACCCTCCTGTGGGTTTATGCTGGTGCCTAGTGTGACACAGCTAGTACTTAACATCTTAGAATAGAGCACAGTGTCAATAATTAGGAGATGGCCACAAACACAAGCTCGGAAGAACAATGTAAATCACTGTAATTTGATATAGACATTTATTTGGACAGAGCTGGTGTAGAAAGCACAGCAGCTTAGTATTAAAGCACATGGCAACAGACGGCAAGATAAAACATGTGTAGAGGGAACATTACAAGATATTGACTCATTACTGTCAGGTATTCACTTACTGTTTCATCTACAAAAGGCTGTCAAACAATATACTAATTTGCTGCCAAGACCAATCATCAAATGCTATGTTATCATTAGAATCAGTTACATTGTTAATTTCAGACTTACTTATTTTCTGATATGGATGAAATGTGTAAAATGTAGTCTATTACAAAACACAATTTCACACAATGAGAAAACACCAATATATTGACTATTTGAATGTCATTGGTTCTAAAAGATGCATCTCATGTGATGCATGATCCTTGTGGATTTATTCACTGAATTATGCAAGTACTGAAGGGACTGCATAGGTGTCATTTACACTGGGGACCACTTTTTAAAATGGTTGATTTTTTTTTTCCCTACCACTTCTTGAAAGAATTTGGAAAGAATGTTCTGAAACATTGCTTGCAACAAATAATGTTAAATAACAAATGAAAATGCTATAAGAAAGTTTATTTGCACAACAAGAATTGAATAAGAATTACAATACATTGTAAATATATCAACACAAAATGACGCCCTTGAGTGACTGTGTCCTGGCTGATTGGATGTCCCTGCTTTGATTGACTTAAATGTCACCTCATCTGTTGTTCAACTCATTTACAGAATGAACAGAGGCGTCTCAGACTTGTGATTACGCCCCTCTGTATCGTGTAGTCATAGTTACCCACATATAGCCATACAGTCTCTCATCAATGTACATTTAGTATTTTAGTTTGATAATGATTAACTACTTAACAAGAATTTTGTGTTTATTTTGCAGTCTCTATCCCCGAAAGAGCTCTGGCACATCGTACACCAGTGCTACGGCACTGAACTGGGACTCACTAGTGAAGACGACGACTATGTCTCCCCCACCGCCGAACATATGAATGGCCTACTGTGAGTGTGTAAAAACATGCCAGTATATGGTGCAGTGCATGTCATTTGAGAGTTTTATATTGGTGATGTATGTGTGCAGACATGTTAACACGTAACAGACTGAAAGAGTAGCTAAGTAGTTTGAGTGAGGGAAATGTGTAATGTGGTTATTTCTTTCTGTGTAATTTGTTTACATTTGCAATTTCTTCATTTTTGATGAAATGCTTGTGTCAGCTAGAACAGGAATATGCTCTTCTATTTATTTGTTTTTGTTAACCCCTAAACCTCTCTCAAGTCATTAATTATTAATTTAAGTTTCATGAACCAGTGTTTTTACTGTCAGCTAGCATAATGGTTGCACTAAGTGCCTGGTTGGTTAAAGTTTTCCTACTGCTGGCCCTAAATTTTCCAACAAACACTTGGCTCTTTCTCTGTCTTTTTCTCACAGTGTGAGTTTCTCTGTATGCCTCTCTGTCTCACTCACTTCCTCTCCGTCCGTTCCCCAGGCCAGGAGACGATTCAGTGTCTGTCACAGATCTACTAGACCTGAGCTCAGTGTCGGTTCCCTCCACGGGCAGCTCTCCCCCTCCGCTGGTGCCCTGTGGTCCAGCTAGCTCTCCCTCATCTACCAACCTCATGGGCTCCTCTCCTCCTTCCTCCGCCTCCTGTCTGCCCATAGAGGTGCCTTCCTCATCTGGACAAAGATTCACCACAGAACCCATTGAACTTGTGTCACCCAGCTTGCTGTTATCCTCCATTTCCACCAATGCCTCTTCCCCGGCCTCAGCTACTGCCTCCTTTGTGAGTGTTCTTCTTGACATCCCCATGTACTTAGGCATACATAATTGCAATAGCTAGTCTTCAGTGTAGTGTAATGCATAGTCTGGTGAAATTACAGGTCTTTTTTTAAATTATTACTTCATTAGCAATACAATTGTTCAAAAATGAGAGACCTGCACCACCTGCAATGCTGCCATCATTATGCATATTGGAAAAAATACAGGTCATTCCATACAGCTATGGACTGTTGGTACCAAATGCTTAAAGAAAGAACCAACTTTCTCTTTAATAATATGTTTCAGCACAGACAGAGAAGATGTATCTGCTGAAGAATTCTTTTTGCTGTTGGTGTTTGAAGATAGGATCAATGAATAATTATCTCTATCCATCATGATATGATTGGTTGCACAGATGGAACATAATTCCTGTCATACAGGGGATTATAAGTTAATATTTCTGAGTGAGCAGGATCATCGTGCAGCTGCAGAGTGTATTTAGAATGTGAGTTATTTTTTAATAGTCTGCACATAGGCTGAGCGTGTTTTTAACAGCATTTCATTGACTTTTCTCAGACTGTGATCTTACAATCATGCTTATGTATTCTTAAGTGTCTTTTTTAAATCTTCATCTATATTTTTAATCTTCAGTTGCTTGCACCTGTGTTTTGTCCTGTCAGATTTAAAGCTGAACAAATATATTTAAAATATAATTTAAGGAAATGTAAGTCTGGTAAATGATGAGTTAATGGACAACAGAGAATATAGCTTACTTACTGACACTTTACCTGCGCTCTGACTCAAGCTGTTTGTTTTGTAGATAAATGTGCGCAGTCGCATATATATGCATTAATACCGCTACGTCCACTGGATTAAAATGGAGGATCTGCCTTTTTATTTACTTGTTGCCATGGTGAATCGGACTATCAGTGCTCCATTGATGATAGCTTTTTTTCAATCCCCAAGAACAATTTTAACTAATTCAACATACTCAAAGCTGATTGAACTGACTCTGACCAGCTGTTCTGGAACAGAAAACTCTGTGTTTTCAACCTCAGAGTTCATCAACTCAGAGTTCAAGGTTAGGCTTGGAGTTTGTTAAACTTACTTCTGACACAGGGTCCTGTTGGATTCTGTGTTTGTGTAATATCAATGTATTAACAAGTAAATCATTTGTACGCTTGCAACATATACAGCATGTCCAGTACAAGCTGGCATTAGTAATGCTTAGTCATTTCATTTGAACACTCAAATTGATGCACTACTTTAATCTGTCTGTTGGAGGTGTTCTCCTTAATCAAATATTCACTCCCTCTTGAAACACT
This sequence comes from Lepomis gibbosus, assembly GCA_029875015.1. NCBI lineage: Eukaryota > Metazoa > Chordata > Actinopteri > Centrarchiformes > Centrarchidae > Lepomis > Lepomis gibbosus. The sequence goes on along the minus strand of JAPMOB010211234.1, from coordinate 8,008 downwards.
ACTGACATGATCCTTCTAGAATATTTCTGCCTTGTAAAACCTTTATCCAATTCCTGTCTATACCTGTGATTTAAAAAAAAAAATTTATTAACTGGATTCATTACTATAGTGTACAGAACAGTCACAAAATAAATACAGGGCAATACAGCTTAAGTGCTTAAATAAAGGCAAACATAATGCATTTAATTAACATTTAAAAACACAATTATTATTAATTAAACATAATAAAATGCAATAAAATACAATACAAATAGACATAGCATTCTTCAGCAGCTGCTGTGCTTGTTTCTCCTGTAGTCTTGGTCTTGACATGGGCAGATCAAGCCAAAGCCAAGCTGAAGGAAATAAATGGAGTGCTGTGTTGACTGTGTGTCAGTCTCAGATTAATTGCATGGCTGCAGTGGTATGTCAGCTCAGGCCGCGTCAACACGAGGTCAGCTCAGCTGAGGCCTCTTTCCTCTCAAGTCATATGACAATGGGGTGATTTCCCTACAAACCCCTTGCTAACTCTGTGTGCTTTCCCCCCCTAACTGCATCAGAGTCTGGAAGAGGGAGGGGACAGCCTGTCCGAGTCAGCCAATCACATGCTGCCCCCGCAAGCCACCACTCTGGGAAACCTCTCCTCATTGGACATCACCAATGATGATGAACTGCCCACAGACCCCAGCAACTCCTCCGACACGCAAGAAGAGAGTGAGTGTTGTTTGGGTGAACAGACCACAACAAGAACCTAGTAGAGATGGGAAAGTGTAAATTATATGAATATTAGATTAGAGGACATATATTTTATTTCACTGTTTGTTTTGTTTAATTATATACTTTGTGAACTAAAAATCAGTGAAAACACTTTGCTTAGTTATTCTGAACTTGCAGCCAAGGTACGGGCAAGGCTTTAAAAATCAACCACATGGGAATAGGCTTGCAGATTCAGTGTCAGTATTAATTGCATCTTAAAACTTATTTTGATAAACTCTGATGGGATGTCTTTTATGCTCTTAAACTATTTTTAAAGTCTGCTCTTTATATTTGTGGTGTCTTTATGAAAGTGCTAAAGTTTCATGTTTTCCCTTTCTTCGCTTCTCTGTGAACAACACATTCCCTTCCGCTTCATTGCTTCCACCTCTTCCTACCACGTCAACAGTAATTGTAGGGAAGCTTTTTCAAACACTAACATGGAGCGATTTACTGCTCTGTGTGTGACTCTCTCCTGAACTAAATTTAAAATGTATGCATGTTTTGGCACAGACATATAATTAACCTAAAATTGCCTCCAAGCTGATTGCATGGCGGTTTAATATTAAGCACACAGAGCATATTTCAGAAGATTTTAATGTGTAAAGGAGGAAGTGCTCAGTAGGCCATCATCCATTCAGGAATATGTAAAGACAAAACTGCAATCTGTGTTTCCCCTGAATTAATTTGCAATAAAATCACAGCTGGAGGAAGTATGATTATTAAAATGTCAAATTTACCTATATTACCAACATATATACGTAAGTATTTTAATCTTTGCAAGTTTAACATTGCATTTGGAGGCATTTTTAGAATTGAAATCTGCATGAGATTTACAACTCAGAACATAACAGGGGTGTTTGACCACAGCTAAAATATAGTGTGTACTAAATTAACCAAAAATGGGGAAATGAAATACAATCTAAAGAAAAGTGAACCTTATTGTTTTTCTTCCTGACCTTCAGGTGAAGTGGAGTCGTTCTGCGCTGACCTGAGCGGGCGGCTGCACATAAATACCGCAGTCCGCATGAGTGTAGACAAGCTGCACGATCTGATCTTCTCTGCTGACACACACTTTATCCAGCACCTCTTCTCCCAGCGACACTTTACAGGTGGGTTAAACACAAATATGATGGTCAAAACTGTGTAACTGCTTGTACACAGTTGGTATATAAGAATACAGGTTTTCTCTAGGCTTACACAACTCCCTTTGATTTTTAATGATGGGTTATTAAGGCACTTTTTGTTTTTATTGGGTAATTGAACCCATGTTTGTTCTTTCTCATGCTGTGAAACTGTGACTTTGAGTTAACATTTTGACTTTGCCCAGAATACATTTCAGCAACCACCACAGAACTTGCATTAACTTATTGCATAATATCAAACACGAGAGCAAGTTTTTCCTGTTAAGACAGTGACAGTTATGACCTAGTATTTGTTGTTGCTCTGCTGCTTACTGGACTATTGAGGCTGCTGTCACATTCTTTCTTTGTCTGTCACTTTAAACAGAAGTTTGCCATTGATGCTGTTGATATTGTGCCATTTTTCTGCCACTAAGCTCAGTAGTAGGCAGCACTGCATCTATTTGTGTTGTTTCCGCAAATTTAATTATACTTAATTCGTGCCTGCAAACATGTCATCATCTACACTCCTTAAACTCTGGTTTCTGGTGATGTTGCTCTTCTAAAGCAGCTGTTCGTGTCCAGCTGATAACTACAAAAGTAGTAGTAGCAGTAGCTTTATTTGTAAAGCACTTTTCAATACAGGTAACAAAGTGCTTTATTCTGTAAAACATAAACAAGTCAAGATAAAATGACACCTAAAAATAAGAATAGGCCTCACACAGTGGTGTACGACAATCATAATATAAAACAAACAACTCAATATGTAAATAAGCAAAAAATAAAATGGGCATCACACAGTAAAAGCCTTTTTTGTAAAAATGTATCTTAAGAAGTTAGATAAAACTAAAACCAGAAACGGACTGCGAGAACCCAAAGTTATGCTGTAGCCCACTGTATTGTGACACTTAATGAGGGTGCCACACTGACTGTTTACGCTGTGTTAACCACCCTCCATCATTACTCTATCATTTCTTTACCACATTTTCAGGCCCTGCTTTGACACTGTACAACTATTATTTTAGTTGACAGACAGATAATCAAGGTCATCTTTGCAGAAATGGAGTTTGTATTTTGGAAATGCTTCTGTAGTTGTTCAAAAGAGGACAGCGGTGGACCTGTGGAGTCGATTTGGTCAGTGCCTACCCCAGTTGGAGGCCCAGCCCGCTTAGGAGCATTGTGTAGCTCTAATTGGGGCATGTCTTTCTTTCTTTCTTTTTTTTTTCTTATGAAGGAGCGTGGATTGACCTCTCTTTTTCCATCTCTCTCTTTCTTCAACCCTCCTGAATCTCATGCTCTCTCTCCTTTTCATTTACAAATTGTCAACCTCTTCTTTGCTTCCTCTCATTTTTACAAAATCTCTTGGGACTTTTTGGCTCATGTTCTCTCTCTGTCTCTCTCTCTGTCTGTCTCTCTCTCTGTCTGTCTCTCTCTCTCTCTCTCTCTCTCTCTCTCTCTCTCTCTCTCTCTCTCTCTCTCTCTCTCTCTCTCTCTCTCTCTCTCTCNNNNTCTCTCTCTCTCTCTCTCTCTCTCTCTCTCTCTCTCTCTCTCTCTCTCTCTCTCTCTCTCTCTCTCTCTCTCTCTCTCTCACACACACAGACCTGTCGGTGGGTGAATGGCAGCAGGACAGCAGCAGTGGGAATACCAGCCGTGTGCTTAGCTACACCATCGCCCTAAACAACCCCCTCGGCCCCAAGACCGCCCCTGTGGTGGAGACGCAGGTCAGTCCATGACAAACACCTGCCATTTTTCGTTTCATTAGTTAGCCCTTTTGCACACGGGTTTTGCTAATGGCAAATAACCATATAGAAAAACTATAGTTATTTAGCTCTAACTGGAGTGAAACTTTTATAGTTGGATGTAGTATGTCTTGGGAATCTTTATAATGTTTAGCTTTGTAGGTTTCAGTGCAGGTGTCACTAAAAGTGATAATCTATTGAAACAAAAACCACTAATCTCACACCTTATGAAAACAAATCAAGAATTTATTACATAAATAATTTGGAAATAAATGTTACATCTGCTTAGACCAAATCATTGCTGCCATAAAATTGAGACTAAAAGACTAAGACTATAACTGTACAAGTCCTTCAGTTAAAAGATACTAACATTTTATCAAACATTTTGAATCATTCAGAATTAATTAATCACATTCTTCGTAGCACTTGTGTTAAAGTGTAAAGACTAATTGATGAACTGTTGTGTTGTACTTTTTCCTTTTAAACTGAATGCAAAACATAAATCATCAGAAATGCACAGAGACTGAAGGCCGGGTTATGCTAGAAAAGAAATTGTTCAAATTACATTTTGTCAGACCACGTCAGAAATCAAAACTCCAAATGGCCACACAGGAGGGCGAAGTGAAAAGCCACCTGAAGGGAAGAGACGTGATATTGTTTATTGTTAGACGTGATATATATATCATAGTGTTGCACTTGGTTGTTAACATGAAAGGTGAAAGATAAATAATGGTGGGAAAAAAAGAGCTTGAGAGAGAAGTTCAAACCCTGCTTAACTTTCTCACATCCACACAGCTGCCCAATCATAGCGTGAAGTGACTGAATATTAGATTATTGGTTTCAGAAAGCTGGAAATTGTTGCACACAGCCCCTACACAAAGGAAATCCACCTCCACTTTTCTTCCTGCTTCCAGACATTGCATAAAAGCAGCACCAAGGGCGAGTGCTTTGTGGTGGACTCGGAGGTCATCACTTCAGGCATCCCCTACCAGGACTACTTCTACACTGTCCACAGATACTGCCTCACCTCCATCAGCAAACACAAGAGCCGGCTCAGGTAGTTTTGCTGTTGTTTTATTGGATAATCCATGTAGGTGGGATTTTCTTTGACTTTGGGATCACCCATTGACTGGAAAACAGTAGTTTAGACACTACTGTCATGTTGGATTTTTTGCTCTCCTATGAGAGCTTATTGGATTTCATGACAGATCCTGTTACTGTTTCATGATGATAAATGTACAACTTTGACTGAAAGGCCCCATCCACACTCCTCCGTTTTAGTTTACAAACGGAGAATTAAAACGAATACGATCTCCGTCCACACCAGCGTTTTAGCTGCGTTTTGGAGTTGATCTCTGTCTACTTTAAAACGACTGAAAACGCACAGCTAGGCCCCGTTCAGGTACACTGGGCATGTGTGCCAGTGTAAACATGAAGCAGATGATCTATTCCGTAGTTACAGAAGATTTGGCAAAAGAATGAATAAATAAATACAGATGAAGCATCAGACCAATTTTTTTTGTTCATGCACCAATAAGGAGCTGGGACTGTTAATGAATGTAACACGGGAGTGTGGTGGCGGAAAACAGACTGGGAGTCGTTTTAAAGCAAATGGCAACATGCACAGTAAAAGTGTAGGGAAATAAGTGTTTGCACCGTACATAATATTTAAATAAAAATACCATGTCAAAAACCCGGTCAGTAGCATCGTGTTTCTGCTTTGCAAGACCCAATCAGAGAGTTGAGCGCGAGCCGCTCATCATCGTTTCTAAAGTCCTCCATTTTGGCCTGTCTTCACTAAAACGCCCTCTGGAGTTTTGAAACGCAAAACGGGATCAGCAGCATTTCCAAACTTTTCCGTTTTTAGGTTTTCGTTTTCGTCGTTTTAGTCTGGACGGGAGGTGCAAATGTAGCAAAAGGCCTTCGTTTTAATTTGAAAACGCAGTAGTGAGGATGGGGCCAAAGTTACAAATTATTTTTAGATACTACAGTTAATAACAGTTTCATCCTTGATTCTGATAAACGACGAAGAAGGGACCTGACGCATGACTTCAACGAATGATTTATTAATGTCATCTAAGCATAAATAGCAGTGTCACATTAAAGCCAGTAACATTATTAGTGTAAAAAGGGGAACATGATGAGTGGGGAAATATATGTTACTGTTCTGAGGTGCTAAAGAAACCTTAAGTGTAAACCAAAGAGCACTGAAAGGGCAGCAAACACTGACCTATCATAGGTACCTGAGCAGCTGCTTAGCACAGCACTGAGTTTTCTACTTGCCAGTCTCCAGCAAAGGGAAACACGACACAAAAATCCAAACAGAGCAGAGAGAACCGCCATGTTTCATCACCTCTTTACATTTGATCCATAGGATCCTTGTTTACACGTGTGCTCTCGGTTTGCAGCAAAATAGATGATGCAACCTGCATTCGAGTGGGTAAGCCTGGGGACCAGAAAGTCTCGCTGGAATATGAAATGTCCCATCAGAGCCTTCTCTCGCTGTTTTCGTCTGATGACTTGCTGCTTTCGCGATACTTGAAAAAAGCCAGTTTGAACACTGAAAAGCTACTGATGATGTTGGGTTTTGTTTTTGTTTTTTTACTTCTTCAGACATTATTTGCCGAACATATTGCATTTGACTTGATGACACATCAGCATATTTCCAGTACAAGTAGAAAAAGGTTTAAATATCATTGGCACAAGTCTTGTGTATGTTAGCATCCCAGGATCAAAAAGCAAAGGCTCATTCTCACACAGAGGAAGAAAAAAATACAGACACAATTGTTTTTCCACTCACAGTAGCCTCAATAGACTATTATGCATAATGGCCGTAAGATATGTTTTATTTAAGTAAGGGCTTTCACTGGGTTCCTGTCTGCTTGTCAATATCAGTAACTGTCTCACTAGTGGCCTTTTTAAATTAATCATCTGAATAGAATCCAAAATGGAAAAACTGGCTCTGCTGGTTTCAAACTATTTATTTAACCAACAGTGATACTTTGTTTATAATGCTAATAATGGAAAAGTCTGTTAAACCTTTTAGAATCACTTAAAACAATAAACTTGACCTGGAAAGACAAACCACTGTCAGTACTACTGTTTGTAATTTACAGCATCTCTCTAGCATTTTGTTGGAGTGGTGTGTCTTTCTCCCCAAAAAAGCACTTTTTGGAACATTGAAACACAATGTCCCAGCCATTAAGGTTACTTAAGCCCTCATGTAAAAACTTGTATTGTCAATTGGATTGATCAGTTTCAAAGAAAATTAGGAAATGCAGGAACCACCTCAAGTTGCCACTTGTTGTGAGGCTGTGGTTCATAGTCTTGGGAAATGTATGATAACATTAACTGAGAACTGTTCTGATTAATTTTAGAGCAATATATATATTTTTCAGTCATGTGACATGCACGGTGACCTGGAGTGCAAAACAACAGACCAACATAGCGGCTCACACCACGACTGTCCCGTAGAGACGCCACAAAAACAGTCAAATTTTATTTGGATCACATTTCAACTTAAGAAAAAGAAAGATATGAACATAAACTGCAAGTGTCGGGCATATCTGATCCATATAATTCTTACAGCATCCGCTGCCGCATTTTTTAACGTTAAAAACCGCCAGGTCCCTGCCACTGCTCAACTGTGATAATGTTTACTTTTACCTTGTAGGGTATCCCTCACCTAACACAGCCCAGGCTCGTCTCCACCTCGATTAGTGTATCTAAAAGAACAACAGCCATCCAGTATTTTGGCAAGGCAAAAGTAACAGTGTATCACTTGCTTATTGGTTGGCAGGCAGTGAAAAATAGTGCCTTTTTTGCCCGCCAAAGGAGCGTTTTCCTTGGAATGTGATGTGAAAACTATGAATAGATCGGGCTGAATTGTCCTTCATAAAAAACATGAAAGGTTTTTATTCAGTTGTCTGTCAATATATGTTTTAATCCGGGTTTGTTTGCCTTTTGTCTGCCCAGAGTTTCCTCAGACATCTGCTACAGAAAACAGCCGTGGAGCCTGGTGAAAGCACTGATTGAAAAGAACACCTGGAGCGGCATTGAGGAGTATTACAGACATATGGGTAAGTCACATGGTTGCCGTGTTCCAGTGTATCTGTATACAAACAGCCTGTGGAAACCAAACTGACCTATTCAGGCGAATTTGTCTTTTGTACATAACTGAACAAAAGCAAAGTGAAACTACGTGAGCATGGATTATTTGATATGAAAGCCCAAATGCACAGTTTTATGTTGTAGATCATATAACACAAGAGGGCTACCTATTGTCCTATTTGTGTGTTCTAGACTCAATGTGCTTGCAAGCATCATGTATCTCTGTGAATAATGCTTTTGAGAGTGGCTCTTAGTTTTTTCTTTTTTAAATCTATGAATGAGTTTCACCATCAATACCGGAACACT
>JAPMOB010211230.1:9652-29106 GCA_029875015.1 Lepomis gibbosus | reverse complement strand
GTATGTATGGACTTATCTAACTCTGGGGGATAAGGTGAATAGGCTAAAGTCCCAAAAAGTCGGAGTGTTCCTTTAAGTCCCTTAAACCTGCATTCTCTTGAACAGCCAGCAGGGGGCGACTCTTCTAGTTGCAAAAAGAAGTCTGGCTCCATTAGAAATACTGGCAAAATGACCCTACTTCTAAGCTGATTTATTACCTCAGTAAACACTTTCTTAAGTGGGTTTATGGTCTCAATCACTAGTTTCGTGTCTCCTTCAATACAATATGATGTTTATTTAGTAAATAAACACAGTATCTCTGCTGTAGTCTTTCGAAGCTGCAGAGCTGCATTTCTGCAATTTTGGATTTATTTACGCACAAAACATATATTGAAAGTTTTTTTTCTTTTTACATGTTTATTTACAGCATTAAATGTTGAAATGTGTATTGTATTAGACTGTATATTTACTTAGTGGGAAAACTAGTAATTCTATGTAAAATCAGACGTTGAGCACCACTTCATCACCAAAATGGCATGATCCCTGTTTCACTGCGAAGCTTCGACTGTGAGATTGACAGTCGAATCAAGCTCTGCCCATCGAAACACCGAATCTTCGATTTTTATTTGGGGTCAGCCCTACACAAGTCATTACCATGGTGACCTGTCATTCAGGCTAGAGTGACGCGCCCCCACGGCACTGTGTAAATTAAACCAGCGCTGTTGAAAAAGCGTATTAGGAGTTGGCTGTTCACTTTCTCTGGTGAGGACATTTAGTTTTAAGCCTATTGTTCGCTAGACAAAATTGTCAGCCCTGTTACAATGACAGTTAACATGAATTACAGATGCACCTAGCTAAGCAATCTAACTAGCTCCACAAACGGCCTTTAGCTCCACCATCTCCGGTGCCCCGGGTTGCAAAAAATCAACAAGGCGGCAGGCCTATCGGCCAAACTCAAGGCTTCAAAACGGCAGTCCATAAACCAACGGGTGACTTCACGATGACTACGTCCACTTCTTACATACTCAATTAGCTGACTGAGGGCATTCATGTTATTTTATTCATCTTTTGTCTGTCAAACTTTAAAACTGTTCTTCCTTTCCTGCTGCTGTCAGCTGTCCTTCCAGTGTCGGATGGATGCGACCCTCCTCCTCCCCATTCACCTCCAGTGTCCCCTCCTCATAACTCCTGCTCCACATCACATCCAAAAGCGAATACATGAATGAATGTCAGCACTGTTGAACAAGAAATTCTGTAGTGACAAGCTGCAGTCTGGAACTCCACCAAAATCTTAAGCTGTAATTCCCGGCCACTGAACTTCAGATAAAACATGAACATTTTAATTTTTAACAAGCCCAGGCGGGAGCCAAGTGGTAACAAGAGCAAAGAAAGGCTCCACTGTGCTCTCCAGTACTCACTTCCTGTGGAAAGCATGTTGGCATGGCAACACTCCCAGCTCGTCTTTCACTTTGAAGTCCTCGAGACACACGGCGCACGTCTGCTGTGTGAGTGAGTGACAGACAGGACAAAGATAGAGAGTCATGTCATGCTATTATTGTGCGTCATTTTTGTTTTTGCTTAAAGTTCTTACAAATATTTGAAGCTGTGAGTTTGCTGACTGATACCAAATCCCATTCTTACCCCATGAAGACTCAACTTTTTTGGATCTCCTTTTAAAACAACCTGTAGGAGTAACACAAACAAGATACGCTTAAGAGAGATTGTTTTAATTTAGACCTTAAATTTTGCAAAATATTAACCTCAGGTTTACCTCTCTGTATCCAAAGCGCTCACTCTGGGCTTGGTGTCGTAGTTTGCTGTGGATGAACAGAGAAAGAAATTCATTTAAATAACTTGAAAATCTTGTCGACAATCTGTGTAACCTTCACTCAATCGTACATTGCATTTACAGGAAGAAGTATTCCGATCCTTTTCTTAAGTAAAAGTACAAATACCACAATGTAAGAATACTCAGTTTAAATTAAAAGTCCTGCATTCAAAGTACAGAAGGTGAGTGGTGAAGTGTAAAAGGATATTTAATCATATACTGTACTTATGACAGTTTTGAGGTAGTTTGTTTAGGTATTTTTTCATTTAAAAAAATATTGATGAGAAGAAGTATTATCAGTAGATTACTAGATACTATATTATTGAAAACAAAACTACTAACCATGTAGAATGGACTTTTATATTAATATATTTTATATTATTGGCCCATTATCATTGATACATTAACTCTAAGCAGCATTTTATTGTTGTTGCTGGTCACAGTGGAGCACAATTTAACTACTTTATATACTTTTGTGTTGTTTAAGCTATACATATGCATTATTTATTTTTAATTAATCATAGGTTATGTATATGAAATTTTAATCTGCAAAGTAACTCTAGCTGACAGATAAATATAGTTATAAAAATAATATTACCCTCTGAAATGTATTGGATTAAGCATAATGGAGTACTAATTGTATTTAAGTACAGTACATGAGGAAACACTAGTACTTAGTTACTTTCCAGCCCTCCTCATTTGTTATTAAGAGATAAAGGTGTCTGTATTTATTCTAAGCTTGAGCTCAACAGCAGGTCATCGGATTCAGGCTAACACTTAAGTTTGTGTGGTTAAATTATGGGGCATTATGTGTAACAGAAGCTGTGTGATTGCAGGGTAAGCTTTGATAATTAACTGTCTTTTCAAACAGCTCCAGTGGCCACACATCCATAGTCAAATAAATGTTCCTCTGCAAGCAAACACACACACACACACACACACACACACACACACATTGTTCAAGTAATCATGTACTTACAATCAAATGTTTGCACATATACAAACACACTTACACGCACATATACACAAACATGGCTAATGAGTGTATTGCTTCTTTGAATCCCCACACCACCCCCAAAAAACCAACAATGGAAAGGAGATCTTTATCACTTGGTGAGCTGTGTCTATTCAGGGGGTTATTTTTGGCCTTATGTTTTTTTCACTACTAAACATAGACACAAATGTCTATCACTGCCTGAAGATGAACGCAGAGAGACAGCATCTGAGATAAAAGGTGAATATTCATTTGCGATCTGATCTCCCTCAAAAGAAACAAAAATTAAAATATATATATATCTAAGTGAGTTTAAAGTAAGGAAATGACAGTTCTTCATTGTTTTTGTCAATTGGTTCATTGTTTACGCTGATTGCTGCTAACAATCTTCCATGTAGAACAATGAGAGGATACAAGTTTCACATGTGTTGAGGTTTTCCATGCCTGGAGAATGATGTGAAGTGGGTGAAAGGGGGGCATGGCGGCGATTTTAGCGTTTCAGTTGAGCTATTGTACCCGGTCCACAAGAATAGACAATCCTCTCACAGCCATCGACCAGTTCTTATTGTATGAAGTAACAATGACTTCAACAAGTATTAATGACATAATTATAGGTGCAGAAAAATTCTAATTTAGCAACCTCAACCAAACCAATGCTTTACATCTCATAAATACCGTGTATTCTGATAGACTTTATTCTTATCATCAAATACTAGATCACGATATTAGCCATTTATGTTTCTAGATCTTACATATTATATTTAACAGTATCACTGCCATTCCTTCTAAATCTGGCACTAAATCAGAGCACAGCATATCGCAGGACTAACAATTATTATACAAATGAACAAGTTCCAGCTTTTCAAATGAAAGGATTTTATTTTCCATATTTTATATGAATCTATTCTCAATATCTTTAGGATTTAGTCAAAAAATATGCAACTTAAATGTATGTCACATAGGCTCTGGGAAATTGTGATGAATGTTTCTCACTATTTTCTTTGACAAAACAACATAATAAATTAAATGAATAATGAATATAATAGTAATCGTTAATTGCAGTCAAAAGCACCCGACCTCATGTGATGGTTCCAGTGCTCCGAATGATCAAAGATGCATCGAAAAAGCTTTCAAGTACGTGTCTCAAGCTTCTGGTCTTTTCCACAAACCGAACAGATGTTATTTCATCCCAAAAAACTTAACCCCCTTGCGTCCGACCTTTTTGTTTTTTAGCTTAGTAATTGTCTGTTTTGTCATTTTGTTATGTTTTTTGTTACAAGTTGTGGATTAAATGTGTAAAAAATATATTAAAGTGGTAATATTATGCTCATTTTCAGGTTCATAATTTTATTTAGGGGTTGTACCAAAATAAGTTTACATGGTTGAATTTTCAAAAAACATTTTTTACACATATTTTTCATCCTGTGTGTTGAGCGCTCTGTTTTAGCTAGCGAGTGAGCTTCTCACTTCTATTTGATCATTGTTTTGGAGTTGCACATGGAGAGTACCATGTAAGGACAATTAGCCAATCAGAAGCAGAGGAGGGCGGGTCCTGATGAGCTGGTAACCACCAGAGTTTCAGAGTGGTGAGTTATTCATTTGTAACAAATTGATCTTGCATACTTTACGTTTTCACTGTGCACTGTCTCTACTTCACGGTAACAACTTTGACAGTGGGGTGGTGATGGCAATGGATAAGATGACTGCCTTTGGTGTGAGAGACCCGGGTTCAATCCCCCACTGTGACCCATCCACCATTGTGTCCCTGAGCAAGACACTTAACTCCTCATTGCTCCAGAAGTGTGCGACCTCTGAGATGTATAGCAATTGTAAGTCGCTTTGGATAAAAGCATCAGCTAAATGAATAAATGTAAATAAATGTAAATGTAATGACTGTCTGGAGTGTATCTAACAATTGGTCAGCAGCAGGCGGACATCTTGTCACTGCATGTGCTGCAAATCAGTGTATTTCTGAGGGCGTGCCACACTAGCCCGAGGCTCGCCACACTAGGCAAGCATTATGACTTGTTCTACGAAGTGATGCAGATAGTTTACAGAAGTAGAGGCTGGACTACAAGCGACCTGTTTTCAGGCAGTTCAAGAGCAGTGTTTTCTGTGGGGGATGGGAACTCCCTCCAGGATGGAGTTTTCAAAGTTTTTCACTTTGCAAAAGTATAACATACACAAAACAGATATATAAAACAATAAAGGGTAAAGCCCAAAAAGCACAATATGACCTCTTTAATTAAAATAACTTTGGGGAAATCAACATTTTTCTTTACAGCAAAGCATAATTCCTCTCTGGCTTTGTGGCAGCCTCTCAGATTACAGCTTGAGGGTAATTTTCTAGATTTTTAACAGTGTAAACAAAAGTAAAGGTGAACACATATTGAGAGACTCATGTTCTCATACTGTCATTCGAAATGACAACACCAAGTACTCAGTCAGTTATCTTTGTTTAACCTGACATGGAATTATTTTTTTTATTCACTTTTAACATATATAATTATTATCACTGAGAAGATTGATGAATTAAATGTCACCAAAATTGCCAATTAATTCTACATCCTTATTCTGTCTTTTCAAGGCTTTAAAGATCGACTTTTTGTTATTCCATATGCTAATGTGGCATCTCTCAATTCACTCGTTTCCTGCTTTGACATTTACGGTTTCCAAAGAGCAGAACAGCTGGAGCTCCGACTCCTGCCAAGACATAGAAGATGGAGGTCCGGCTGTTTTTTAAATAAATCAATTTATTTCTAACGTGAAAGTCTGTAATTGTTATCAAAACTTTTTGTTAATGTAGATAAATGATGTCCAGGTGGACTAATTCAGACTTACAGAGACAACATTTATAGGCTCAATGTCTCTTCTTCTTTTGTTTTTTTTTACAGATTTAACGAACTTAATGGATGTCTCTGTCCTGATAAGCTGCTGACGTTACTTTTGTGCTCGCATGTGTTAGAAGTCGACCTCCAGCCTGCTCTATCTACTGCTAAAGCAAATAAAGTAACTTTATTTATTTATTTATTTATTTTCCCATTTTCTGTAGGTACGTTAGTATCTGAATTAATCTGTATTTCCAGCTGTATGGGACTGCAGCAGACCTGAGAAGCACTTCTAATTATTAGAAGTTTGAATGAGTACACTAACCAGTCATGTTTCCTGTTGGATAATGAGCAACTGTGTTAAGTTTTAGTCTTTTTTTCTCCTCTGGGATATGGACCCTTCAGGGGACTTCACAGGTCCAGTCTCAAGAATCTCTGACAGGAAATTAAATGAGTCACATTCAATTTATGTAGGGAAAGCAGCTCTGTTGGCTTAATATCTCGGCTCTCAGTCATTATATTGTCTGGCTTTAAAACACCACTAGCTTGCGCTGTAATGGTTACACGTTATGGTTCTCATAATATATTTCTGACTACTGTAGTTGCTGTGCTGCTCCTTAAAACGGATACAGATCCGCTGCTGTAGAGCACATTGGGGTATAATTAAATACATGATATTTTCGGTGTTTGCTCTTGGCACCCTCATACTTTTGTACTCTGGCACACCACTGTGTACACCGCCAGTTTGTGCCACTATTAAAAAAGCAACTGTTATGACATGAAGGGTGAAAGGATTGATTGTGCTCAGCAAATCTTCCTCATATCTCAAGAAAACTTTATATAAATGCTTATTATGATTAAAGGAGGATTTAATTTAATTCGTTTTAAGTTAAAATCGAATGTCACAAACTCCCTGACACACAGGATTTAGAGAGAGCCTGTCTTAGAAGGATAATAGGAAACCTGCCCCAGTGAATGGCATGCATCGCTCAGTATTCAACTGATGAATCACCCAGTCTATAAATGAATTCACACTCACACTCCTACCCAAGACTACCTTCAGCATGTTAACAGGGCCAAAAGGAAGTGACTCATTCGTTATGATTCATAGGCAAGTGGTTTAAAAGAAACAGGACAGATTCCGAGCTTTTCTGACAGAGTTGATGGTCAATTTAGTGGCGGACACAGTCCAAACAAAACATTCACGATTTCAGAAATGTGCCTGACCTCACTACTGCAACAGGGATTTTGATAAATCAATAGTAAATATGTTCTGGTTGTATGCTTGCGTTTGTCAATATTTGATACTAACCGACCCGTAATATTTATACAAGGTTTTTTCTCTAGGTAATAGGAGCTGAAATGAATGAATGAGCTGCACAGAAGCCAGATGCAAAAGATTTAACAAAAAGCCCACTTGTCTACAGGAGACTAGCTACCACTGTTAGTGACGTGCATTCTGCACTTTAAGATTTGCAGACAGTTGGTTCTGTATGTCATACAGTCACAAGTTTGACATTTTGATTAGACAGGCAATTTGGACAGCAATTCAAAATCATATTCAACACTGAAAATAGCACACCACTTTATGAGATGGTAATAATAATCATTTTCCAAATGCAGATGCTCAGTCATCCAAAGAGAGCTTGGGATAAAAACACACCCTACTGCAAGTGTTGATGTTTCCTTATGAGGTTTTGTACACTGCAGACGTTCATGTGTGATGTTTTTGTGTACTCCCACTGTGTGCTATTCAGGCCACCTTTATTCTGAGCAGAGTGTCTCTGCAGTTTTCCTCGCTGCTGTCCCCACACATTGTGACGGGCTGCTTCCTGTTGCCTCATATCCCGTCCTTCAGACACAAACGTCCTCTCAGCTCATCAGGGAGTTCACAGTCAACAGCGGGAGAGGTCACTCTGTTCCTCTTTCCAACCCCCCCATCCCCTTCCCACTCACTGAGTTTCTCGCCTGCACACACACACATTGGATGGATAGCTGCGACATTTTGTACAGACATTCATGTCCCCCACAGGAGGAACTGTAATCACGTGATCCCTTGACTTTCACCTTTACTTTGCCCGAAACACTGGCTTATGGCCAAATACCTGCAAAACTAGTGACATTCTTATCATCCCTTTCTTCATGTTTTATTCTAATTAGAAAACGCTAGCATAAGAGCACAGTACATTTGATGGCTTGATGAAATTGTTCTTGTGGTCATGTTAGCCTGCTGGTGTTATCAATTAATTCAAAGCACAGCCTGACAAAGCTGCTACAAAGCTGTGTTGTTTTGTCCGGTAAGACTTTGGTTCATTTTCCCCCTTTTTGCGATTTGTTTGGGTAGATCTGAATATCAACCAAAACAACCACACTGAGACCCTTTAGAGGAAGTGTCATAAATGGACTCTGGAGTTGTTGGTTTGTGGTGGGAACATGAGCCAGCCAAAATCCAACCCAAATACAAGGAGTACTCTGCAAGTTGCTGGAAGGTAGCCGGTGAATGAATTAAGATCTGACCTGAAGTCAGCAACAAAATATGTTGCCATTCTGATATTTGTGCAGATAGGACCTTCTTAAGAACTGTATTTATTTTTTCACCTGCCCCAGACCCATCTAACTGAACATTCTCACGTGGCTTTAAGTGATGCATTGTGGTTTCTAACCAAGGGGGAAATGCATTAAGTTTACCAACTCATCCACTGATCTGAACCAGAGCAAAGGAACTATAGTTTTTAAAACACCATTTGTCATCTTTCTGTTTTCTGTTGCCTCTAACCTGATGAAGTAACAGCAGAAGATGAGGCTCAGGATGAAGACAAAGATGCCTGTCCCGAAGATGACCATATAGATGTTGAGAGGCAGGTCCTGGAAGGTGATGGGTGGCATGGTGCACGACTTGTTGGAGTAAACCAGTCCCAGACCACAGAAGCACCCTGAACAAACACAGAAGGTAGAATTAAAAACACATTTAAAGGAAGAGCAGGGGTAGAAACAAAAGGCAGAAAAATACCAGCCTGACATAACTGAATGCAACTGTGCACATAGCTCATCTCTTTTTAAATTACTCTGCTATTCATGGGCAGCTGAGGGCAGCTCTGTTCACCTCTAATAGAAGCCAAAGAATTGAAGCTTTACACACACAAACACATGCACAGACACAAAGCTTGAGGGAAAGAGATGCTTTTTCAATTTTGTACTTAAACATGTAAAATACACCTAATGCTGTATCCAAGCAACATGTCTGTATTGTATAAAGTAACCGTTAGCCATAGACAAAAATATTTTATTTTCCCAGCCCTCTTGTGTGGATAGGGCCCAGGAAAATATTTTTAAGACACTGATGAAATCTAGCTCATCAGGTTTAAGACTTAAAGCACTCACGCTCTGAGAACGAATGAGCAAGTTGATTAAAATGGCAGCATAAAACCTCAAACCAAAGATGCTTGTATTCTTATACAGGCAGGTGATTCATCCATATACACTACCAATGACGGTAAAAATACATCAGAGTGCTTTTAGGGAGAACTTTGCAGTGTGCTCCAATCCAAACAGATGCTTCTCCCATTAAAGGTGCCTTCTTTTTGTCTCATCCTTCTTGCTTTGACGCTACACTCCTTTGTGTTTGTTTAACTATAAAATAGATTATCACTGTAGAGCTGCTGTCTACAGTCAAGGTCAGAGGTAGAGAGTTGGGGGAGGGGGAGGACTGACGAACAAAGTGGTATGACGCGGGACAGGTTGCAGTATGTGTGCAGTTTACAGTATGTGATTGGGTGTGTTTATTATTTTATTTGTCAGAAGAAGCACAAATTCCCAGATCTCAAGGGAGACACTAATGCAGGGAAACAGTTGTTGATTAGATGGACAGACACAAGGAGATACAGAGAGCACACTTGTGTTTTGTGTGTCTGTATGAGTAATGAGAAGTCAGCATCTGCGTGTGAGAGGGGGCTTTGTGAGATCGTGGTCACACTAACCCAGCGAGCGATAGTGAATCGGAGCTAACACAGGACTCATCGCAGTCTGCTGATATGAACCTCTCCACGTTACAACAGGAACAGGAAGTCTTGTGCCACAGAGGGCGAAGAGAGTCTGCAGGTTTTCAGTTGGGTCAAACACTACAGAAGCTGACTTCACTGATTAGCACAGATTCACCTAGAGACAAGGTGGCCATCAGCAAAGTCAGCTTGAGTATTGTTTAATCATAGTTCAAGAGTTTCTGATTCCTGGCCTTCAAAGCCACACAGTAGTAATCTATCATAATGTAGAAACAAAGGGTACCACATAAAATTATACAGAAAGAGCTTTTTTTAGAAACAAAATTCCCCAGTCATTCCTTTCTGTTTGAACATTCTTCCTGTGCCAATTTCCTCCCACCGTCCAAAGACAAGTAGGTGGACTAGAAACTCTAAATTGTCTGTAGGTGTGAATGTGTTGTCTGTTCACTAGTCTTAAGATGGACCAGCAACCTGTCTACTGTGCACCTTGCCTCCTGCCCAATGCACACTGTGATAAGCTCCAGACCTACAGTATACAGTATATGACCCTGAACAAGATGAGAGTTTTAGAAAGTAAATGGATGGATAGATGGACAGGCAGAGACAAACTAAAGGGAAGCTATATGGACAAAAGGAAAGATAAAGACAGACTAGCAGACGGATGGATGGATGATGGACAGATGATGAATAGACAGAATGATGGATGGATAAGCAGTCAGACAGGGTGGATAGATGGATGGATGAAGAGACGGATAAACAAACAGATGACGTATGGGTGGACAGACTGTTCCTTACATCCACAAACAGGATACGCATTTTGGAAAATGTATGGGTGGATGGACGGATGGACAAATTAGTGGATGGAGAAAAAATGGATGTATGGATGAATGAACAAACAAACGATGGATGGATGAATGGATGGATGGATGGATGGATGGATGGATGGATGGATGGATGGATGGGACGACGAACAGGTGGATGCATGGCTGGACAAATGAACGGACAGATGCATGGCAGGGAGGATGGCTGGATGGATGACAGACAGACGTATGGAAAAATATATGGATGTAAAGATTAATGAACAGGCAGACTAACATATGGATGGATGGAGACCTTTACCAAATTCATTTCCCTGTGATTGGTATTGTTTTCTTTGGGCACAGTTTGTTTTATCGATCCTGTATTTCTAGTCACTCCTGCAGCCAAAGTGACATTTTGACATTTCTATTTGGCATTTCTCCCTCCACACAGTGGAAATTGCATTGAGTGAGAGGATCAATACTTCCCACCTCTTAGTTCCACTCTCTCTGAATGAGCGGCTATGCTCCATTTATCGAGGCCCGTCGACACATTCATTCAAGACCCACAGCTAAATGACTTCACTCAGCGAGAGGAGATCATTACCAGAGACCTCCACGTTTGCCTGATCCTCATCACTGTCACCATGAGTGTAAATTAAACACAAACTGATCGAAGGACATGACTTTGCAGGGCTGAAGCAAGGATTATAAAATACCGCAAAACAAAATTCTTACTTTATTAAATGTTTTTAACTAGCCACTGACAAACTGACAAACTCTGTTTAATTATGTTTTCTGTAAATCTTATGTCCCTACAATATGCTCTAACTGTCCATCCAAAGCATTTTCTACACTGCCAGCAATGCTAATTCATATTTCATAAAACGGCACAGAACCAAGAAAAGTCACAAAAATGAATTCAGATCTGTTACATTTTTTTCTTCCCTCCTCTACCATTAATCATCCCATGACCCCACAGGTCAATCTTGCGAGCTGACCAGCATAGGATTTTTGAGGTCAATGCCGATATTGATATTTGAGAGTTCAAAAAATCTGATAATATTTCTGTCACGATCCTGCTCTGTTTCTGTTTTTGTATTTTATGTTCAGGCTACTCTGTATTAGTTGTATTGATCCTGTTTCTGTTGTTTGTCTGTTATGGTTAGTTTGATCTGCTCTGTGGTTTGGTCTTTGTTTCAGGCTGTTCTTCTTTACTTTGATTATTTAGTCTTCTTTGTCTGTTCTGTGTTTTGGGTTCAAGTTCAAGTTTGATTCTTGTCTTGTGTTTTGTAACCTGTCTGTGTTCAGTGCTGTCTTGATTTGAATCACCTGAGTGTGCCCCCGTCCTCCATTTAGCCAGTGGTTAAATGTTTGTCATTCCTGTTCTGTCCTTGCTGGTCTGTTGTTTGTCTTCTTGTTGTGTGTGTCTGCCAGTTCCCCTGTCTGTTCCTGGAAATATTACCTGCTGTACTGTTTTGGATTGTTGCCATTTGTTCATGGACTTAGTAACTTTTTGCCTTGTTTGGATTGCCTTTGTTTTGTGGGTTTCCTTGGTTTGTGTCAGTCTGCTTCAATTTGAGTGCCAGGACTTATTTGTAATTTGATCTTCATGTTTGGTTAAATAAACCTCTTTGAGATCATCCTGCCGTGTACTTGTCCTTCGTTTGGGTCCTGTACCTGTCTGAACACACGGCTATTGTGACAATATCAGCCAATCATTTTCTTTACAGAATCCATAAAATAAAATAACATTTTTGATAATGTTCCCCCAAATTAGTTTTGTGGGTGTAAGTGCGACCAACAACTGTACTGAGCAAGACATTTTACAGGTGAAACTTGTCACTACTCTCTGGTGGGTGATGCTGTTTCAAAACACATCTTCAGATACAGATATATCTGTAATGAGCTATTGGAAACCACTGGACTAAACTATCTTATCTTACTTTCAGTCACGTGGGCCATTTTCCTGTAGAATGACTAATTTTGATAGTTCAAGTTTGCTGCTAATACTTTTTCCTTTCCCTATATAACTTGGAAGTAGGTGAAGTTGTGCTAGAAAATCCCTACTCTTGCCTAAAAACAGTCAAATTAGTCAGAGTCCGCCTTTAAAAACATACATAGCATGTTCATGAGATTAGATCCTCCATATTCCCAGACGTGATGATGTGAACATGCAAACAAACAGACCTAATTTTCTCCATCATCTTTACATTTGTCAAACTATCTGCTTCACAAGTATCATCAGCAGAAACAAAGAGACACACACAGCAGGGTGGGGGTGGGGGGTGGGGGGGGTTATGTCTCTGTTCCTGTATTAATATATTCAGCTCATGGCATAAATCACCTGTGATGCTGCTGCAGATTTACAATCCCAGTCTGGGTCATTTGTATTCAAGTCTTTGTGTGTGTTTGTCATGTCACAGCTTTCTGCATGGATGAGCACTCACATCTTCCTCCTCCACCTTTGTATGCTTGTAGAGAAAGCAACTATATGTGGTATTTTGCTTTGGGTGGAGCCCTGTATGACCACTGACCTATATATCGGCACACTCAGGAGGCGACCCGTTGCCATGGCGCCAAGAGCAGCAGATGCAGAAAAAAGGATGGAGGCTAGCTATGGCGAAAGTTCTTTATTTTGGCAACAGAGAGAATTGGAGCCAGTTGTACTGAGTTTCAGCTGTCAGACAGGTTGTCGTGTTGTTGTTCAAAAAAGGGAAGGGAAGTCCCTCCGTGATTTCACAGAGCTGTAAAATACCTCGACTATGGCAGCTTCCCTGAAAGCTCCTACGAGATGCCTGGTGGGGTTTTGTCCTATATACGCCGTGTTCACACAAAGCTGCTTCTGCTTGCACCAAAGACAGAACTTCCCATCAAATATTTAGCAGTTCACATGGGGAGGGGGTGGGGGACACTCAAGCCTGCCTGCCTGCATGAATGCTGCCAGTTTTTGAGAAGAAAGTAGGCTGGGCCCAAAACTCCCCATCACATGCATGAAGCGCTACATGTGTCACACATAAACAGGAACAAATACGCATGATCACACACACACACACACACACACACACAGGCACACAGCACAGACGCTGAGCTGTGGTTGCCTGATACTGCTTCATTTTTCCAGCAGAATGTCACTCTTTGATACTGTGTGTGTGTGTGTGTTTCCCCTATGAATAGCAAGGGAGTTGAGCAGCACAAAGGGAGCAATTGTTCCTGTCTGAACACCACCAACAGCCCACCGAGGAGGTTGCTGAGGCCGTTGCACTCAAACAGGCGAAGTCAGAGGAAAAACGGCACTAATCCATCATCTTTACCAGATCTCACCGTGACAATGAAGCACCGGCACACCATTTCACCACCACAAAGGAACTCATTTTGTTTAAACATGACAGATGAGCCTGCAGACGCAAACAGCAGTTTCAAACACAGACAGAGAGGTTGTTCAGACCTCTTGGCTTTCGAAGATAATTGGTCGAGGCCAAGAAAAGTGTAAGTGAGAAACCGCAGATAGAGTCAGCGTAAACAAGATTACCCAGAGAGGCAACATGTTATAGAGAGAGCACAATGACTGGCCTTGTGTGGCTCTCAATTGGAATTATTTAGATGGAAATAAAGGATTCCATTGATTAAGTAGTCTGTTATTCTACCAGTCAATACACACATTGATTAAACATTTAGATAATCAGTGTCTTAACATGTTCTTCAAAGCAATAAAGCTGCCCTCTAAGGAATATTATTGGAATATATAAGGGATACTATAGTTAACTTAAAATACAATTAGTAAAGTGTATTTAGCCTTCATAGCCAGAATGCAAAACATTTAACAAATGGTTTATAACACACTATAATATACAGGGCTGCAACAAAGTATTATTTTCATTATCAATTAATCCTTGTGTATAAAATGTCAGAAAAATGTGAAAAATGGCCGTTATAACTTCGACAGCCTACAGGGAAGTGTGGAAATAGCTTCTTTTATTTGACCAACAGTCCAAAATCCAAATATATTCAGTTTTCACAAAATCCTCTCATTTGAGAAGTGGGAGCACGAAATGTTTGGCATGTAGTTGTAAACAGATATAAGGACATTTGTAAGTGTTTATCACTGCACAATATTTGTCAACAATGATCCTATGAAGACATATTTTATATTAATACAACTGTCTCTTGCTATATTGTCAGTCAATGTCCTGTGAGCTTCCACTTGTGGGTGCCCATACCAACTATTATAATTACTTATAGTAAAACTTACATACAATACTTTATTCAACTACAGTATAGTGTGTTATTGTACAGTCTATGGTTATAAAACACTCATGAAATGTTTATATGTTGCTTATAAATTCTAAATGGGGGGAGTTCAAACAAAGTGATCCCAATAAGTCATGTAGGACACTTTTAACTCACTGTTCAGCACAACAGAAGTCTTAAGAGGAGTAGGTTGCTTTTCTTTATTATAGGGCGAGACTAAATGTCTTTTCTCACAATGGAAATGTCTAAATTTAGAAAACACTGAAGCAATTCAGGAGCTGCAGTCTTGTTCTGTAATATGAACTGCACCAGAGCTTCACTCTGAAATAACAGGCTGTGGTGCACATTAGCTTATATATCACAGGGGCCTAACAGAGCTCTCACAATATAAAATGACTGCTCACCGTTACACCACTGAAACGGGTGCATCAATGCACCAGAGGGAGTCCTCGCAGGCGGGATCCGATTCGTGTTTACCAACAAGCCGCAGCGCCCGAGCAGATGGATGACCACAATAAAGTGCACAAGCAGAGCCAGTGACTGTCTGCCAGCAGCGTGAGAGGTGAACGAGGCTACAGCACCTGTGAAAAAATATGAAAAAGGTCTTAAAAGACGATTAAAAAAGGTGGATAAAAAGCGTTTGTCGAAAGTTGGAGCGGGGTTCTGTCACATTATTTGCGCGCTGGTTTATTCCTCCAGATTCGGAAAAGGAGAAATGGTGATGTTGGTTTCCCCTCTCTTGTACTCGCTGTGGCTGTTTTGTCTCTGTTATTATTTATAGACGGCATAACACTGACCCAGCAGCAGCATCTGTTTTAGAGAGGGGGAAAACTAGAGCACTGGCTCGGTTTTCCTGCTCCCGCCCCCGCAGACGCTTACTGACGTGCAGCGAAACCAATAGTCGGGTCGGCGTGTGTTGTGACGGCCCGACTGTGTTTCCTGTCATTATCTACCGTATATTTAAGCATGTGTGTTTTTAAGGCTAATCAATTAAGGGACAAAGTCAGTGCAAAGATTTAAATAAATATATACAATATAAAACAGTCCCCAATGTGACCCCTGTTTGTCCTATACACTTCCTATGGCCTATGGTGTAGGCCCATGTTTGTATTTAGAGTTGAAACAATTGCTCAAGTAGACTACTGTACTTAAGTACAATTATGCTGTAGGAATATTTACTTGAGTATTTAGATTTAGGCCACTTTAGACTTCTACTCCCCTGTTCGGAGGGAAATACTGTAGGCCTACTTTTTAATCCACTACATGTTTTTCCAAATTTCACACATATAGTAAGTTATTTTTTGCATAACAAAACATTTGATATATGCTTATATGATATGATGCAGTCCTATATGTACAGACTTTGTTGACTGGACGCATTGCAGGGGTGGCACGAAGTAGCAGGGGAGACGGGGGGTGGTTATACCATTTTGTCTGTATCATGGAGCAATTTTTAGCCAGTGCATTCAAAATGGGATACAGACTAGTTACAAGTATTTGCTATTAAAAGCTGTAGCTGTTATAGCTGCAACATGGTATAGTCTCAAACACAAGGAGGGGTTAGTTGTAACATACTCCAGGGAGACATGTGACATTATGTTTTAAGGAATACAAGAAAAACATGATATTGAAAGCTTTTCTTTGGACACATACATTTTTTAACATAATTGATGTGTCTGTGTGTAGTGGTGATTCAAGTATCTTTGTTACTGTCGGTCATAGTGAACATGATAAAATTTAAATTTGATGAAAATAATGACAAAGCTGTCTGTGTGTGTGTGTGTGTGTGTGCGTGTGTGTGTGTGTCAGAAATGAAATTCAAACAAAACATATAAATAAGGGCGTCACTTTGTGTTGAAAAGTGGTGCGGACAAATTAGGGCAGTGAAGACACACTTAGCTCACGAGACATCACAATAGCCGATGTTAGGTTCACGAGAACAAGACAACTAGATCCTTAAACAGTGTTTTAAAGATATTCTCAGTGCAGAGATATATGAGCGGGGTGTCTGGGGGGACATCGCCAGGGAAATTTTGATCATTTAACACTTCATTTCGTTATTCTGGTGATAAATTGTTCCTGATTGGAGAAATCAGACGCGTTACCACTGACCTGAGTTACAAACATCCCCGGTCTCCCCTACATGTAGGCAGCCATGTGCACATGTGGACATGCACAAACGGCAGAAACAATCAGTTGGGATTTTTTTTACAACATTTTATGTATTCAGTTAACTGTTCAATTACATTGTCACTGTAAATTTCATTTCACTTCATGAAGGTATGAATGTTGTTTCAAAGCCATAAAAACTCTGGAAAAACTGAATGACTGAATCCTTTGCTTCAGACCTAAGGTTCATTCTTCACCTTGAAAACACTGGACAATGGACATTGTGGTGAGATTGTTCTGTCAACTGTGTTTCAATCTTCTATTGAAGAGAAGTTTGTGTAAAAGCTCAAAAAAATGGAAACTCCATCTGCTGATGAAGATCATGTGGAACTATCGAAAGCTCCAGAGCAGCTACTAAATTGGGCTTTTAGTGAGATAGTTAGGTCACATCTTCACTTCTTTACTGACCTATATGTTGTGTAATGTACTAATATACTGAGTGAAATAATCTGCTAGTAGCCTATAAAGTATGCTCACCTAATGTTGGTCTTTAATTGCAGATTGAAACACACCCACCCACGTCCCTTCCCCTAAAGATCCATCCACATGTTCTAACAAAAAGGCATTCATCTTCAAAATTGCAGTTTATTTATACAAATAAGCATTTTATTAGCAATAACGGCATATCATTTATTTAAAGGGTAAAACAGGTGCTGGAGCAGAAATCTCTCCACAGTGTGATGAAAAGCATCTCTGAATCAGCACACAAGTGGTTGAAATCAACTGTCTTGTTCAGAGGCTGAGCTGTAATTTAAAACCAGACAGACTTTGGAAGTGCACATCTGATGTGAAGTGGTGTGTTATACTATAAACTGTATGTTAAATGTTCTGTTGCACGATAGATTGTATATGAAGTGGTGTGTTGTACACACACAGAGTGACACATGGATGGAGACACTCAGAAGAAATAGAGCTGCTCATATCCTGTGAAGTTTCCAGCGTAGATAGGCGTGTAGCTGTAAATCAGTGCTGAGGCTTCTTCTTCAGGATTGTCAAACTGATGTAAACTTCTCTTTCCTAAACAAAGCAGAAGTGAGATGCATGTGATTACACTAGAATAGCTGAATCATCTCCATGGAGAAATTGGGTAGAAACAGGATACAGAAATGTTCAATTTAGTATTTGAATTGTTTTGAGTGTATTTGGTTTGCATTACATTTTATACACAAGAATTATATAATATCGATATATAATGTGCAAAATGAAAACTGGAAAATCAATTGAGAAACAGTTTATGGATACAACATCACATTGCTAATCCAGTTAATCCAGTAAAAGAAATACCTGACAAATCAATGTATGTCACTTTGCATCAATAATTATGTTAAAATAATATATTTCCATGAAGCAGTCCTGCTTACTGATTTGCAACATCGTCCCTAATAGTCTAACACATCAGAGATACATATTAAAGGGATAGCTAGCTCAATATAAATGGCACCACAGGAAAAATCTCTGATAGCAGACTAAACTTCTAAGCCAATTATATATCTATATCATCAACCTCAACAATGCAGTTTTTTTTACAGGTATTATTTCTATTCTTAAAACCTCATGTGCATAACACTGATAAAGAGGCAAAATATGTATCAAGTAACCCACAAAAACTAATTTTTTAAAGTATTTTGTTCAATTGACCAATACCTTCCATGTCAATTGTACCCATACTTGTTAATAAAGGGACTTTCCTAATCAATTGAGATTTCTCTTTGCAAATGGTACAGCTGATCCGTGGATGTGCACCCTGGAAACCCTCACCTCATATTGTTTTAGGTTAATTTAAATAAGTATTGTTTCACACGATCATTAATATCAATGCACAGTTTATGATTTTCCCTCTCACACTGTGTGAGCAGGATAACACTCATCGCTTGGCTGACAGGTGTCCTGTGAGTGTGTAGCGAATGAGTGGGCAAGCGAATGAGAGAGAGAGAGCGGCAGACAGTGACGCTCAAAGATAGTGGAGTTATTAGAGATATTAGCAGTAAGTTGTCAGTCTGGCAGTTAGTAAAAATGTGTTTCCCTAACAGCTGGAAAGTAAAAGCGATCTCTTGATTGTACTATGTAATGCCATCTAAATCAGTAAAGTACACGTTAATTATTATTACTTACTTGTCCAGAGTTGAGAACACCAGGTACAAGTTAAACTGGTGTACAGCTCAGACTTGTACACATACTGTACATCCTGACACTAGTTAAATAATATTTCAGTTTTAAGAGGAGTCTGAAAACTGATTGTTAGAGAAAAGAGCTGTGCTTAGTAAATTAAATTAGGGAAGCAAGCCCTTTCAATATAAGGAGGAGGTGTTTATTTTAGATTTTAATGTGCAAATTAAATGTTTAGTAATTATCTAGATACCACATAGAAATAAAGATGGATCAGTAATGCTTTTATAATCACATCGCGACCCTCTGAATCGAAATCAAATTAAATCACGAGGTGCCTAGAGATTCCCACCACTACTATCAGTCTATGAATGAGTTAGCATTTACTATAATACATTTACAGTTATCTAAAATATCAGCTCTCATTTCAACACTTATAGTACCACATTATAGATTGCGATACAGTAAACTTTCTGGAATTTAAGTTGAGAAACTGTTTATAAG